>VZRI01000949.1:230337-297582 GCA_013397515.1 Upupa epops | reverse complement strand
GAGGCACAAAGCTGTGAAATGTATATATATATATTTATTTTTTTTTGCCTTGCAAGAGGATGCTGAATGAATTTTAATCATGATCATAAAACCAAAAAAAAAAGAGAAAGAAAAAATCAGCAGTGTTTGATGTGAGAAACCTTTGAAACTTTCTCTTTCTTGAAAGAAATTGCAGTGTGTTTGGCTTTTAGAAAGGTCATGTATGATAAATATTACCTTGTTCTAGAAGTGATTAGGCCTTTGGATGGATGCAAAGCAATGCTAAGGTTCACCACAAATGTTCTGTAATGGGAGCAGAGTTCCCTTGAACAAGATAACAACTTTTGTGCCAGGGTTTCCAAACATCTCAGGCTTTTGGGGTTGTTTAAACACCAGACTTGACCCCTAGGCCAAATGTCCCGATCTCACTGGTTTGTGAGAAGTGCATTGCTAAGGCTGCAGAACCAAGCTGGATATTCAAAGAGCAGAAGCCACCTACAATGGTCCAGCTTCTTCACAAGAGGTATCCTAGCTATACAGGAGGTTTGACACCAAGTGAAAGATACTGGGAGCTGCCTGTCAAATATGACCCCGTATGACCCTGCAAACAGGATGCTATTAACAGCTGATACACACTTTACAACAGAAAACATCTTGAGCAGTGGATGCCCCATAAAGATATAACCCAAAAGCAGAGCACACGCTGTGGGGTCCTGCTCACACCAAGGCCCCTTCCAATCCCTAACATTCTGTGATTCTGAGTGGGGAGTGGATGTTTCCAGCACACGGTTCAGGGAAAGCTCAGCTTGAAGATGACACTGATCTGCAGATCAAGGAAAGGATCTGGACAGCCTAAGACTAATGATTTCTACCTCCCCCAGACAGATTAGTCCTTAGTTCATCCAAGTGTTTTGCAGCTGGGAGATAAACTAGGATTATTCACTCCAGACAGAAGTGAGCAAAAGGAATCTACCCATAGAAAAGTAATATCCTGATGCCAGACCCCAGCGGGAATCAAATCTTTATCTCATAGCTATACCCTGGGAGGGGGCTCAGTGGCCAACACTGGGATTTGAGCTTCACCATAAACGAAGTGCTGCCCTCCTGATATAATTTTTTTTATTATTGTGATAGAAATTGGAGATCTCTGCTGCTATTTTTGGTTTCTCCATGGCCAAAAGGTTCTATCAGAGCCTGGACTAAGACACCAATGATAACCGAGATAGCACCCCCAGCTGCTGGTGGGAAATTAAGGTGGAGCAGCTTCAAAAATGCGGCTCGAGGTCAGGCAGGATGGGTGTGGAAGATGCAGAGAACCAACCCTATTTTCCTTATCTGAGCCTGGAGCTTTTCCCAGCTAATCCTTCATGCAGTAGTAGTTGGTCTTTGGCGACAGAAGCCAGGTTTCCAAGAGCCATCCTTACTGTATTAGCACCCGCTTATGCAGAGCAAGTGACATTATAAAAACCCACTTGAAGCATCATCAAGCAAGCCAGCTTAGAGAGAATTTACTAGGTGCTGTTTATTTCTACCTTTGATTCCCTGCATAGTCTCTACAGATCAGAGTACTTAGAAAACATAATTATTTTAATTAGAGTAATTCAATTAGAATATCTCATTGCCAATAACAACTTCACTAATAAGATATGAACACACTTGACTTTTTTTTTTAATCTTACCTTTGGGGACTCTCTGAATACTTTCCCAGATGTGGAGGTATTTCTTTGGTGTTGCATGACTAATTTTTCTCTCCTTTAAGGTCTGATGCAGTCTATACTTAGTCCGCTTAAGACTTTGCTTCCAGAGGGCAATGGATTGTGTTTTCCTGTATAGCTGTATCCCAGGAGGAATGAAGTGAGTTCCAGTGCAGAAGACAGTAAAATGAGTGCCCTGCCTATGAAAATGATGATGCCAGGTAGGTCTTACAGGGTGACTGAATCGGTCACGATCAGAGTAAACAGCACAGCAACCACAGTGGAGATATGTTGCTGGTGAGTCTTTGCTAATACATTCAGCACAGAATGTACTTCCGGCCTTGCCAGAAAGTCATCGTGAGTGGCAAGAGTAGTGACAGTATTTTCTTCTGGTGGCACAAGCTATGTAACAGTTCAACATGCACTCTGCTGTGCACAGTCCTAGCACACAGAGTCTGCTGAGGATACAAGGTGCTGAGAGTGATTGAAGCACTACTGCAGTCATGGGGCATCACTCAGCTGGCTTTTTCAGTTAAGGGAGACAGGTCTCTTGAGTCATGTAACTTATCTGCACTCTCTCACTGGGGCAGTCTGGCAATCTGGGAAAAATCACTCCTGTACACCAGTGATCTCCCAGAGACACAGATCAATCTAGGGGCTCACCCACTTTGTGCTGCACTTCCCATGGGTGGGGTGCCATGGGGGAAAGGTACTGCTGGGACACTCAATGTTCAATCTGGGCTGCTAGGAAACTCCCTGTGGCCACCACAGACTGGAGTAAATTACACTGACTGGGAACCATCGGTTAAGAGAGATGCGATCTAAGCTCTGTGCCCATGTGTTTACATGTCCTTAACATCAATAGAAACCACATGGAGGGAGAATATTTCACTGGCTCTAACCATTTGCTGTCTGGTCCATCTGATCCAACGAGCAGAACTCTTTGGTGAGCAGAGATTAGTTGAGATGTGGACAATTAGCTGCTTCATCCAGTTCATTTTCTTACCCACTGAACCAGCAGCCAAAGAATATTGTAGGGCTGATCTGGCTCAGCCTTAACTGTCCCAGCACAGGAACAGCTTAGTTTAGTTTCTGTCTAATGATAGAGGGTCCCATTATCCAAGTGTGATACTTGAAGGCAAATCTGCAAGAACAGCTCTCATTATTTTAATTAAAAGCTTCCCCATATTATTTTCTAAGCTCACAAATATGGCCATAGTTGTAATTACGGAATCACCCAATACAGACTCAAGATCTTGTTAATAATTGTATCCTTTTTTTCAAAAAAATACCCTCATAATCTTAAAAAAATGTTGTAATTAAGTCACCAAGCAACTATATTTGTCTCCATGAAATAAAGCCAAATCTACAGATAATTGCAAACAACTCCTTTCCCAGAGGATCTTTCTTTTTTCTTCCGTTTTTTTGTATGCCAATTAGGCTCGCAAATCTCAAGCTGTCACCTTGATCTCCAGACGTGCAGCCGGCTGATAGCGCAGCTCTAAACAAAACAGCCCGAGTGCCTCAGTCCCTGGCTAAGAAAGAAAATTAAGTTACCAACACACATTTGTAGATGTCAGCCCCTAGAGAACAGAAAAGGAGGGAGGGTAGGGGGGAAGACAGATAATCCTTGGGTGTATGACAATTAAAATACTTTGTCTGGCTTTTGAGAAGAGTGTTCTGGGAAAGCTCCCAAGAGACTGGTGTGATTGCGATTCTTTGGTTAACAGCTGCCTCGTGACTCAAATCGACACACACACCTACAGTCACATCTCCAGGCGTTGATGCTTTTTCCCTCTAAAATGCCACCAGCCCCCGGAGACCCTTGCTAACTGGTCTCAGTCAGACACCAGTGCTGATCGCATCTGGCCAGCCAGCCTGAAATGGTGACTTGGCAAAACAGGGGGCTGGTAGGAGCAACCAGTGACAATGCTGTTACCTTCACCCAGTCATAGCAACTAGTCAGTTTGGAAATGCCCAGGTGTAAACCTGCTGTTAGAACACCCTTCCTAGGGCATCTGCACAAGCACCTCATGCGTTAGCATCTCTTTTCTGCAGCGTCCACCAGGCATGGTTGCTATGAGCTCCTCAAAGATTATTTCGAGGTGGTCAGAAACGATCATTTCAGCAGAGTGATTTCTTTTGAATACATAACCCAGACTAAGCAATGGTGCCAATCAAACCAAGAAATCTAAGAAATAGCCTAAGAAATACAAAAGTGGTTTGTGGCATCTACTTAGATGCAAGGGAGTTATTTTTGCCACCATCAAGATGCAAGATGGTGGCCCAGACTGAACAGATCTAACTCCAATGTCTGTCCTCCGCCAAGTGTTTCGTCCCGGACCTGTGTCCCAAAGCCTCAAACTATCCAAAGTGAATGCATGGGAAACTTAGGTTGGGGCTGATGATGGGCTCATTTGACTCACTTTGTGGTTTCCTGAAGATGGTAGTGTCTCCCAAAATTCCCACAACTGAGAACTAAGCATTTGCCATCCACACTATCACTGTTCCCACCTGTAAGTTACCCACAGGCAGAAGAAGTCTTTTCCCATTCCTTTTAAAAAGTCTTTGACTTCACCTGCAGGTGAAGTGTTCACCAGGTAGCCTGGACCTCTGCCAGCCCCTTTCTTTTCTCTGTCTGAGCTTTTCCCTCTCTGTGACTGTTCAGCCCATCATTTGCACACCCAGCTGGATGAGGAGAGTGCCATAGACTATGGCACTATACATCATAGAATTATGGAAGCATTGCACTCGGTTTGCAATCAGGAGAGGTTGATTCTTGAGGGGGGTTGGGATCTGCAATGCATGGTTTCACTGACAAAAACCCCTAAAATGTGGGAAATAAAATCCCCAGGATGGTGCAACTGCACCCATAACCAAGTTTTCAGAGATGCTGAAGGATCCCAGCAGCCACAGAGCATGGGAGTGACAGGACTGTCATGATTCTGGAACCCAGGACTCCAAGTACCTTCCTAAATCTCCGTGCAGCTAACTTCAAACAGCAGCCTGCCCTCTCCTCTCCCAGCATCGCTCCAGAAACCAGCGCAGACAGTGCCAGTGACAAAGCACAGATAGTCAGGTAGATTGTTCTTTTTTTTTCTTCCTGAATTTAACAAAAGCCTGGATCTCCCACTCAAATTAAACAATATGCGTTAAAGCATTAAGTTTGTCTTCAACAACTTTAATTGCTGTGTAAATGAAGGAAATTATTATTCATTCATGACATTTAGTTCAGTTTCCAGTGTTAGCGGTTTGGGGGCGCGGGGTGGAGGAGGCTGGGTGCATAATTACTGCTGGATTTCTTTGCCAAACATTAGTGAACTCAAACAAAAAGTGCTTGTTTTCACCGGAGAGGAAAAAGCATGTGAGCTATCGATGATGAATCTCGAGGACGCCCACAGCCCTGTCGCGCTGCCAGGCTCTGATAGGTACACCAATATTTGTGAGGCTGATAACAGAGAGCTTATTGAAGCCCCAAGTCCAGCTCAGGACTCTTGTGGGTCAAAAGCCACCCAAACTATGGGAACAATCCAAGCCAGCAGCCCCTGAGGAGTAACAGAGCCAGTGCTTGACATGAAAGATAAACTGGCAGCTGATGCTATCAGGGGCTGCCCAACAATGCATCTTTTCTAATGGATTTTCACAGGGCTTAAACTTCAAACAAAGGAAAGGGAAAATAAAAACCCTTAAGACGATTCCAATCAGGCATTTCTGTAAGTCTGAAGAAGGTGGCAGAGGAGACGCTGCAGCAGGAGGGTACAGCCACCATAGGAGGCAGAACACACTCTGCAAGCTGCTCCATACTGCACATTGGGCAGGTCCCAGTAGAATAGTCATTAGCTGCTCCAATCCACCCAAAACGTTTGCATTTTCCAGAGACTGCTGTAAACAAACCCTAGGACTAATCAAAACACATCTTCCAAAAAGATGCTGCTTCTGGAACAAGTCATTGGTGTACCTTCCCAGCCCTCCAACTGCCAGCATTAATTACTGTGCTGCAGGAGAGATTACACTTTGGCAGAAGTGGCCTCAGTTTACTTTAAGGGAGAAAAAAAAATGAAGAAGGAAAACCCCACACTGGGCCACACAAGTTGCACCTAGGAAATCACAGTTGATATAATCGGGTAAGTGGAAGGAGCAGGAATGATGGTGAAGGTTGGTATGAGCAAGGGAATAACTGCAGCAGTGTCTCCCACCCACATTTAGACAGTCCGCTTAGCCAGAAAATAGACCCTTTTAAAGGGATACTCTGCAGAATCACCAGGGCTGATCTCCACAGCCAAGGCATTCGAGTGAGCCTCTGAAATCCCATGAAGTGCACACACTCAGCCACGGGAATAAACATGCTTAACGTTTTTTCATTTCAGACTAATATACATCAGAGCCCATTCTGAGCCCGTTCCCAATGCGTAATGAGTTGCTCTGAAGTTTGTTCCCAATTCCTTGCTGAACTAAATGAAGCCAAGTGGAACAAGCCGTAACCCAGCGGAATTCAATAAACTGCACCCATTAAGAAAGCTATTAAAGTTTGTTCTCGGGGTTTAAACCATGAGAAGATTTAAGGTGAAGAAGAGATTATCCCACATCCACCTCCCAATATCTCCTGCTGGCACCAGAACTGCCCCCATCAGATGGACCAGATGCCAGAACTGCTGGATGTGAGACACCTATTACCACACATTCCACACACCTCTTACATCAGATCTGACTCTTGCTCACGGACTGCATCTGTATCACCTCAAGTTCTTCATTATGGTGAAATTAAGAGGTTCTCAGATGTTGCTGGTTTGGCTCAACCATGCTACCACATCCAGAGCAGCCCACACTGCAGCTGATGAACCTGCTACAGCTTGATACTCCCTCGTGATCAGACCAGAGGCTTTTCAGACACAAAGCTCAATGTCGTGTCAAAACCTGATTACTGCTATACCCTAACAACCCCAATGATAACAGGGAAGGTAATAACATCCAGAGATAGGTTACACAGCACAGCCCTGCCAAAGCCAAGTACTTTGGGTCACATGTGCCCGATGATTTTGTGTAGTTTTTCACCACTGCTTAAAACAACTGCTGAACTTAGGCCATTAGTAACAGGAGAACAACAGCCCCATCCTCTTTAGACTTTTCATCACTGAGAAGTGCGAACAAATATGGGCAGTGTTCCTTGCAACACCCATCTGCCTGCTTTACTCGTGATCAATCACCTTGGGGCTGAGGGCAGCTGTCCTGGACTCAGTGGAAATGTCAGCTGCTGAAAGAGACAGGAGGGGGCTGGCAGAGGTTTCTGGATGAGGTGAGGGGACACTAAACAAACTCAAATGCACTGACCCAATAGCTGAGGTATATATAACTGCAACAAGGAGAAGCACATGGAGGAAAGAGAACCAGCACGTGCTGGACAGGACACAAAAGGATCATTTGAAAGAAAGTACCACTGTTCATCTTCCTCTTCGGTACCTTCACATGAACTAGAGGAGTCAAACCAACCCCTTAGGCACACTCAGTATGAATAAAGAGGATAATTCATTGCCACACTGCACACAAGCACATGGGCTTTGCCCATACCACCAGCATCCATACCTCAGCTCCCACAATCAGACTTATCAGTTTTCAAATGCCCAGAGAAAGGGCAATTGAAATGAGGCAGCACCATTTCTGCCATTCTGCCACATGAAGTAGTAACATTAACATCATTTAATTCCCTGTCTGAGAAAAGATGGGCAAGAAAAATTGACAGCAGCAGGGTGATAATTTTCATGTCTAGCCTAGGAGCCTTGAGTTTCTCTGAGTGCAGAGACTTGACCACAGAGGACAACAATATTCAGCTGAGGAAGAGAACTAGTAGTGCTTAGTGAACACTTAATGGGGAAGAACAAACCTCACCACTGCTGCAGGCACTCACAGGCAATGGCCAACCAGTCTGTAAAGCTCACGCAGTCTGTCATTACACATTTCCACAGCCAGCTGAGACGCATGAACAATTCATATAAGGCAACACCAAAAATAAATCTAATTACTTTAGGCTCATGATAAGAGAGATCTTTTTCTACAGGCAACTTTGCAAGGTCACCTTTCTTGCTTTACTCTCTATCTTTGAAAAAAGAAATAAATATATCAAATGATATTGAACTGATTTCAAAGCTTATCTAATTCCACCTCGGGGCAGGAAAGGGTTAAGACCTCAAAAAAATACACAGAGATGAACAGAAATCCAGGCTGGCCTGGCCACACTTAAAAAAAGGGAAGAAAAAAAGAAAAAAGTATTTTCTTACAGTCAAAACATAACCACAACCCCAGTGTTTAAGGTCACTTCCTCTCTTCATAGCGCTGGGAGCGATGCTGTCAATCAGCTCTGCGTGCTGGTAGTCTCAGCTCTCTGCGAGTACAGAAAGTGGCACAGCAGAGGAGTAACATTTACCCGCTGGGAAAGGGGGATGGAGGACACAGCTCTCAATTGATTCCAAAGGTCCTTTGGGAAGGATAGAGCCTCTGGTTTATTAGCACTGACATTCAGCTCTCAGAGTATCAGGCTGATACCTATTTAATTTAATGCCATTTTTCAGCACGAAAATCTGCTCGTCAAGAGTCTCACCAGGGAAGCCCAGTCAGCATCAGGGCCACTTGCAGAGCTCTCACCCTGCCTGTAATTAAACATGCTGGCAGGGCAGAACCAGTCCAGCACATGGCAGTGGCTGGGCTCACCTGTTCTCTGCTCCACCAAGAGAGCCTTGTGCTCCAGAGTATTTGCTCCTGTATTTGCTAAATTGTTGATCAAGTGGAGTGGAAAAAACAACAACCACTGCCATTGTTTTTCTTTTGAGGGGAGAATCTGACCTGTAGAGACATAGAATCCTAGAATTGTACAGGTTGGAAAAGACCTTTAAGATCACTGAGTCCAATCATTAACCCAACTTTACCTAGCCCACAGCTCAAACACATCACTGAGCTCCATAGCCACACATGAACTGTGTTGGACCATCTGTGAGAGAGCTGAAACCCTGATCCCCTCAAGATGAAAAGCAAACTCCCCTTGGATTAATCCACATCAGAACTTTATCTTTGCATTTGATTCATAACAACTCTTTGGGCAAGTTCCTCAGGCTCCTAGACTGGTGTTCTTAATGTACAGGAGGTATTTACTTCACTTTAGAGACAGGTTAATTGCACAACATACTGTAGTCCTTCAGGATAAGATACCATTATTCATCCTTAAACTCAGAGAGGTCAATGATGTGGGAGCTGAAAACGCCTCAGGCATGTTAACCAGTACTGAGGCAGCATTTCCACGGTGAAGCCAGAGGTCCACACAGAATCACTGCAAACTAGACCTCAAGTCAGGCATCAAAAGATACAAACACATGCTTGGTGTAAAATTCAGTATCACATAAAGAATCTGGGCATCTGTTTCTCACCGATTCCTCAACGTTTAATGCATTCATCTGTCTTGTGAAGTTGCAAGACAGATCTGTCTACAAGCAAACCAAAAAGTTCCTCCAGAGTTCTTAGTGTAGCTGACCTCTAGTTCAGTCTAGGAAGACCTATAGGATTATATATGAAACAGAAATATGTATGTACCTTGTCTTCTATACTTTAGTTAATTGAGCAATACAAGCACCTAGCAGCGTATCTCCAACTGCACATGTTGACTCTGTTGAGTTCATCATGTGAGTGAGGATTGTGGAAGCAAATTAAAGGCTACTGGCCTTTCCCTTATGAACAACTCGGTGTATTCTCATGAAGTGGGAAAATATTAAGACTATAAATCAAAATCATAAAGATCCAATCAGCACTGTACCTACTTTTGATGATGTTGAAACCCAGGCACGTTGCAGGCCTATAAACACGCACTCAGAAACACTTCTATCATTACTTTCCCTACCCCTCCCCTTTCTGGTGCATGACCACACATGGGTCACAGTGCCTAAAACCTGACAGCAATTGGGTGAAGCTACTCCTTACCTCCCAGATCACTCAGTCCCAGCAAATATCCATAACTAATTGGTTATAAGTATTTCTCCTGATGCTGTGGGATATCCATGCAGTGTGTACACTGCCTAGATTTAGTAGAGATTTAGATTTACACCTTCTGGTGGTCTCAGAGGTGACTACTTGACGAGGTCACAACAACAGCATCTCTTACAGCAATCTTCCTCCAGTGACAGGGGAAGGACCCACATCTCTGTTTATAATCTCCTGTCTGTGCTGAGAGAGAAATAGGATTTTGTGCTCTCAATTTATCTCACTAACGTGCCATGGCGATATCTGAGCTCTCAACAAGCCCATTTTCTGAGATCAAACAACAAAATTTCAACCCATACTTCCAGCCAAGGGGACAGATGATTTCAATTTCTCTTCACTGTCCCCTTTTGACATGGAAAGGAAGAAATAAAGATTGAGAAGCTAGTGAGTGCAAGAGCAGGGAGGCAGCAGCAAGAGGTGGGCTGTCAGAACTGCTCTGACACAGCACACTGCTCTTCCTACAAGATTGCACACAATGTCCAGGAGCACAGCCCTAACAGCACATCTGAACCCTGATAACCACCATCGGGGCCAGAGCCAAAGGGCAAAAGCAATTCTCTCCACCCAGAGACCACATCACTGAGAAGCTCAGCGCTGTGCACCCAGCTACTGCCAATCCCCAATGTGAAGAGGGGACAGTTCCTCAGAGCACACGGCTCACCTATGGACCATACAGGCACCCCTTGGAATTCGCTAGCTTACCCCTTCCCATTTCAGCATCACCCCCCAACCGCCCCTCCCACCCGACTTCCTTACTGCCGAAGAACCATTTATTTCAGAATAAATATAAAACAAATATATAGGTAAATTTAAACATATAAATAAATATATAAACAATATATAAATAAGTATTAGCCACCCATGGTCGCAGATAAAGACCTTTGTTGGAAACCTCACATGACAAACGTCTGCGACAGCAACATTAGAACATCCAGAGCAGATCATAACAAAGTAGGGTAGAATGGAAATCAGCACAAAACTGTCTAGGAGAGGCAGCTGATTCTCTCTACCCAGGCAGGGCCGTTAATGTATTCTACCACAGTTTCAGCTCTAACTCTCCAGGATTGACAATAGAATTGAATTACACTTCCAAATCTCTCTCTTTCAAATTGTCATAAGATTTTCTAATCCAACAAGAAGCACTTCCTTGGCAGAGCTGCAACTGTTGTATTTTTCCAGCTTTTCTGATTTAGGGATTTTAATCTTTTTAGCCATGAATTGACTTCTCTGTACTAGCACTCATGAGAGGAAAAAATACTCAGCTCTTCCTTGCCACACAAGCTGCCAAGTTCCTGGGAGCAGATGGAACAGATCCTAGAGTTTTTAAAGGAGATCATTGATGACTGGAGAGAACAACACTGAACAGAAGCGAAGCTTCAAGAAAGCTGGACACAGATTGATAGCAGCACTGAAAAATTACACAACAGTACACAAGGAAATAGAAACACTGTCTGTTCATCTCCAACATCTGTGTCATGTACAACACTGGAAGATACAAATACTCCCTGAATAAAGCTCCAGAGTAATAAAACCCAAGTGCAACCCCAGTGCTTCCCAAAAATGGGGCCGCAGTGCCCTCTTCCGACACAGAGGTCAGCCCTAGCCACATGTGCCAGCTCAGGCTAGTTATTATTCATCCACGAAAGCACAGAGCAAAGAGGAAAAATCAACTGTCGGAGGAAGAGGAGACATTTTTAAACACTGCTGAGAGCAGTGGACATTTGCCTCGAAGCATCACTTTAACAAGGTGTGTTGGAGCTGCCATCCAAGCCTGGCAATGATGCCAGCTGGAGAGGGTCAGGAAAATAAGACCAGCTATGGAGCTTTTGGAATGTTTCTGTCATTATCATGAAGTCAATGTACACAGGCAGATCTCAGTCTGCCTCTGGTGATCTCCTCTGTCCTCCTTCACAGTTTATATTTGGATGTTCAAGAAAGGAACTATTTGGTTACTGAACTTGAGTGTAGGGTACAGTCAGTGAAATTCTACCCTATCTTTTAAGCAGATTGGGATCTACACACAGACCTCTGAACCTGCTGTGTTACCGTGTTAGCTTTCACAGCTCTTTCCCAAAGGAATAAAATTACTCTATTTAATTAGACTCAAACTCTCCTCATCTGCCCCAGAAGCTTCTTGTCACCTCATTCAATTGCAAATGTAATTTAGGCTTAAAGGTTTGTTCTGATTTTCCAACTGAGTGCTAAAGAGCCCTGTAATGCAGTAGTTCACCCATCCTGAAACACCTCTAACTTGAAGGGAACCTACAGAAAGGCTGCAGAGGGACTTTTCCCAAGGGGATGGAGCGACAGGACAAGGGGAAATGGCTTGAAACTGAAGGAGAGGAGGTTCAGACTAGATCTGAAGAAGAAATTCATCACCAGAAGGCTGAAGAGACTCTGGAATCCATTGCCCAGAAAGGCTGTGGGTGTCTCCTCCCTGGAGGTGTTCAAAGCCAGGCTGGATAAGGCCTTGAGCAACCAAGTCTGGTTGAGAGGCATCTCTGCCCCTGTCAGGGGCTTGGAGTAGGTGAGCTCTGAGGTCCCTTTCAACCTGTGATTCTGTTATTCTATGATTCTGCAGTTCTCTTCACGCTGTATCTTGTCCAGGGGCTTCAAGGAAAAACATTGTAATTCCCCCCAAAATACCACACTGACAATAATCCTGATGATATGGGTGCATTCACACCCACTCTATGGGTGGAGAAAATGAAGCACATAGGAGAAACAAGAGTCTTCTTCCCACTCCCAGAGCACTTCCAGAAGAAAATTAGGAATGAAGTCATTAATCCTAAACTGTAAGCACTACACCATGTGCCTTTGTTATAAGGTAAGACTCCCAGTCAAATCCGTAGCTGCTAAGCTTGGTGGGTGTTGAATAACACCAGTTTAATATGACAGTCACTGTAGAAGATAGGATGCTTTGGAATGAGCTGCCCCAGCACCATCAGCACAGGGAACTGCTGTGTCGGGCCAGATCAAAGACTCAGCCTGTGAGCATCCTCTTTCCAACGGTGGCCATAAATGGATGTCCAAAGGAAGAGAACAAAAATAGGCTAAGTATATATAATACTCCTGTTGCTCTATTTATACATGTACATCTTTCCCCCTTGCTTCCACCTCCAGTCATTTCCAGCTCGCTGAGCTCCTGATGTGGTTTCAGCCTATTCAGTAGCAATCGGATCATTTCTTTTCCATTAATTTGTTTGTTCTCCCAGAAATTGTGAGAACTTTCAGCATCCAAAACTTCCTTTGAGAATCAACTGCACTGATCAACACCTTCACAAACAACTACCTGTTTCTGGTCTCCTCCAGCCTGACATCAGCTTTCTTTAATGTTCTCAAGTTCTTGTGTGGGAAAGCAGTGAATAATCCCCACTTGCCTGCCCTATGTCCCACTTATCACCAACTCTGTCACATCACCTTTACCTATTTACCCAGCTGAAGGGTTCTGCTGCACTTAATTCTTCCTCACATAGAGGCAGTTTGATGCCTCTAAACAGCCCTGCAGTTCCTCCTTGAGCATTTACAGGGTCTCTGGAGAGAACAGGACAGTGTGTCCATGCTGCAGGTGCATCAGGGGTTTCTATTCCATCACAGTGATGCTCCCTGTTCCTATTTTGGTTAATTAGTAATTTTTACTTTTACTGAGTGCCACGTTGATGTTTTGATGAAAATACCCATTATAACCCTAAGATCTCACTCTGCCATAGAAATGGAGACAGAAACTCCCTGATTTCTTGCATGGAAACTGGCTCAGAGTCCATCATTGTATGTAGGGCATTAGGATTGCTTTGGGGACAGTCAACACAGTCCTGAAAAGCCATCTAAGGTCTTTGTGCTTTGCCACAGGCTTGCCACTACGGTGAACTTCAGACACATGTATTTCTACTCTGAATCCCTTCTCTAACCCATGCCTCATGCTTGCAGCTACCTTGCACTGTAATAGAACATTATTTTAACAAACCCAGTGCCGTTTCATACAACCAGGATCTTCAAATTTGCTAAAAGCACACATAAATATTTGATGGAGCAGAGAAGGGTGCTCTCACATCCAACTGCAAACAAGATTATTTTTTCCCTACCAAACAAATCCACTAACTTGATTATCTGATCTGCTCTCTTCTTATTCTTCTGCTTTACAATTTTCAAATATTTGCAGTTGTAAGTCTTTCAAAGCTTTAATTTGCTTAAAATGATTCTCAAGCACCTTGTTAATCTTTTATCAGTTTTATTACAAACTGTAAACAAAACCCAGTTCATAAATAATTAAAGGGCAGAACTAGCCCTCAGGCAAATTGAGTCCAGGGGAAAAAAAATAAAGAATTAAAAAATTCAGAGTAAGCCTGTAGATTTGGTTTGGGTTTTTTTTTTCCCCTTCCCATCCTCTAGCTGGTGAATTGAGCTTCAAAACAGAAAATAATTTGAGATGAACAGATTGCGTGTGACATCCGCCCAGCCAGCCTCTCTCATCTACTGTGTCCTGAATATTAATCTATCAAGCACCTGCATGTTACTGGTGATGGTGTTAAACACACTACGGGCTTGCAAGTCAAAAGCTGTATCCTGATCTCAGAATGATTCCTCTGCATTACTGTGCCCAACCACGCTTGAGCCTGCTTCTTATCATCTCAGAACAGCCACTACCCAGACAGCAGAGGTGCTGGTGCATGCTCCTCTGCCCTTTGATGGCACTGATGCCCCTGAGGGTAGCTCTCACTGGGTACAGCACACCAGCAAGACTCTGTGAGCTCTTGTCCACATTGCTCCAATTTGAAGGACACTCCTGTGCCTGCCAGATCTTGGCAGAGTAGTGAGAGTACACCCTGTTTGGCCAAAGCCCACAGGAACCACAAAGAAAATCACCTCCTCAGGTACCTTCAACAATAAGGGTGTTGCTGGAGTTATTAGCAGTTTCACTGAGTCATTGAGATGAGAGCAGCAAGGTCCAGCCCATCCATGCTGAGCTGAAGTCCTAAAACAGAGGCAGCTTGGGGAGCAAAAATCCACAACAGGAATGCTGAAGCTGAAGTAGAGGCAAAATGCTGCTGTTGGATCACTACCATCACAGCCCTTTGCCTGGCAGCACCTCCAGGTCTGCTGCTTGCTATCTCCAGCCACATTTGGCCCCTAGCTTGGGAAAAGAAAGTCCATGCTGTCCTTGACTTCCCAGCAGGGAGATATGCAGGGGAGGGAAGTACTGTGCTTTCCAATGACAATCCCCAGGAGTACTCATGTAGAAGACACCCAGCCTATGACACCACTGAATCTGGCCACCCATGGAAAGGATACAGCTACCTCCACTGTTCATATGGGTGCGTGCTACAAAACATACCTCTAACGACTGGGATTGCCAAGTGTTACTTAATGACTGCTGGTACAATGCAGAGAATCATCCCTGACTCTTGGCTGTGCTGTAGTGTTCGTTGATATCAACCACTGCATAATCATCTTGGAAATTCTCACACAAGGTTCCCAGCTTTATAATGCATTTTAAATCATATTTCTTCATGTATTTAAAATCATATTTCTTAAGATCGTTTAAAATCGTATTTCTTAATGCATTTAAAATCATATTTCATAATGTATTTAAAATTGTATTTCCTTCTTGTTAAAAGAAAAGACCATTTCTGATGAAGCTCTCCAAAGCATTACAATCTGAAGCAAAACCTAAGGAACCATGAAAGCTGTGCAAATTCTAACTGCCTTTTGAACGCTGCCCTGCCACGCTCATGGAAATGGATTCAAAAGCATCACCCACCTAAAACTGGGTAATGGATGCACTGCTGTCTGTTACATGCAGTTCATTGTGCAAAGTTTTTTGTGGTTGTGTGTTTTGCTCAGTGGGCTGGAAAAGTTGCTTAACAGGAGAAAATATATGTGATTAAAAATTTACATCAGGAAAATGTAGCTGGGCTCTTCCTTTCTTGCTGTTTTACCTGTCACTGGCTGTTCCTGTCAGTGTGCAGTTCTTCTCACAGAATCATAGGGTTGGAAGGGACCTCCACAGGTCATCTAGTGCAACCTCCCTACAAGCAGGGCCATCTCCAACCAGAACAGATTGCCCACAGCCCCATCCAGCCTGACCTTGAATGGCTCCAGGGATGGAGCCGCCACCTCCTCTCTGGGCAGCCTGTTCCAGGGATCCCCCACCCTTTTGAAGAACCTCTTTTTGCAGAAGTACTTTTCAGAAGGATTTCTAGGAACAAGGGAAAATGGTTTGAAACTGAAGGAGGTTCAGACTAGATCTTAGGAAGAAGTTTGTCACTACAAGAGTAGAGAGACTCTGGAATCGATTGCTCGAAAGGTTGTGGCTGCCCCCTCCCTGGAGGTGTTCAAGGCCAGGCTGGATGAGGCCTTCAGCAACCAAGTCTGGTTGAGAGGTGTTGTTGCCTCTGGCAGGGGTTTGGAATAGATGAGCTCTGAGGTCCCTTCCAACCTGAGCCATCCCATGATTCCTAGTCTCACAAATATTTTCAGGAAACAGGACTAAATTTCAGGTTTTGATCCCAAACCAAGCATAGCTGGCTCCAGCTGGAAAACACCACCTGACAATATTGCCACTTACAGCTGGGAGCATCCTGAACTGCCACTGAGATGCTCTACTCCAGTGACTCCCATTGTAAAAAATATCAAAGGGCAAACGGATGGTGCTTGGACTTGCTACTGGCTGGCTGTACTGGGCTGCTGCCAGTCCCACTGGGACCCCAGCATCTGATCAGGCAGCAGCAGCTTTTCAGTTGTCCTGATATGGAAGATGCCAATAACTGTGTCAGATTGAAGTCCTTTAAATCCCTACCGTATTCCCAGCAAAGCAAAACAAACCTACAGACCCTTCCAAGTCTTTTCAAACCATTGTAACTATTTATTGCAAAAAGCAAGCCGCTCAACTTGCAGAAGTGAAAGAATTTATGAAGATTCAACATCTGAATGAAAATCCCCTGAGGGAAAACTACCTAAAAGCTCTCCCACAATTAGACAAAAATCACAGAAACATAGAATCATCAGGGATTGGAAGCAACCTGGAAAGATCATCTAGTCCAAACCCCCTGCCACAGCTGGATCACCTAGACCAGGTCCAGGCGGGTTTCAAATGTCTCCAGAAAAGGCGCCTCCACAACCCCCCCCAGACAGCCCCCTCCAGTGCCCCTTCACCCTCAATGGGAAGAAGTTATAGAATCAGTCAGGACCTCCAGTTCCAAACCCCCTGCCATGGGCAGGGACACCCCACCCTACAGCAGGCTGGCCAGAGCCTCATCTAGCCCAGCCTTAAACTCCAGGGACAGGACCCCAACCACCTCCCTGGGCAACCCATTCCAGACTCTCATCACTCTCACGGTGAAGACCTTCCTCCCCACATCAAGTCTAAATCTACCCATCTCCAGGCTTTGCTCCATTCCCCCTAGTCCTGTCGCTACCTGCGATCCTAAAAAGTCCCTCCACAGCTTTTTTGTAGCCCACTTCAGATACTGGAAGACCACAATAAGGTCACCTCAGGGCCTCCTCTTCTCTGGACTGAACAGCCCCAGCTCTCTCAGTCTGGCCTCATAGGAGAGGTGTTCCAGCCCTCTGATCATCCTTGTGGTCCTCCTCTGGACATGCTCCAGCATGTCAACATCTTTCTTGCAATAAGGGCTCCAGAAACTGGATGCAGTACTCCAGGGGGAGAATCACCTCCCTTGAAACAAATAAGTAAACATTGCTAGGGCCCCAAAACTCCAGCATTCTCCTCCACATCCTTCTGCTTCCACATGGACCTCATGACTGTACAGAGCAAGTGAAGTATAAAATACATAGACACAAAGCCACTTGCAGCCTGCCCTTGTTGGCCAATTCCATGGCCCTGCAAACACTTTTGATTTAACAACATGGAGAGGGACCTGCACATCAGTCACACTGCAGGAGGTTATTCCTCACAGGTCTGGCTGGACTTGGTTCAGTTCTACAGATCCAGGAGCAGAAGAAAACCAAGGGGCAGTTGCTGACAGAAGCTCATGAGCTGGAACAGTGCCGCTGGGAGGAGTCAACACCCACCTCCCACCCTTGTGAGGCTGGTGAACGCTCAGCCTCTGTTTTAGGTCTGACTACTATTAACTGGCCACACAAGACTATGGCAGCAGGAGCTGATGCTGACTGCTGGTGCCCAACCCAACCCAACCTACCTTTCGAGGCCACAATAAGAGGAAAAATCATTGCTCAGATCCACTTGCCAGCCTCAAGCAAAGCACAGCAGCAGTGCAGGCTGCCTCTACCATCAACAAGCACCTACTGTTCTTTGACATGTTTGTGTTCACAGAAGTGCCAGATAAAATCATAATGTGTTAACAAAAAGCCAAGGCAGTTCTCAGCGACAGCACTACAACAGCAATTGCAGGGTCACCCAATAAAACCAATCAGGGGTGAGCAGCTGAGTCCAGTGAGCAGGAGATGCTGAAACACAAGGGCATGTTGTTCAGCTTGAAGAGGAGGAGTCTCTGGGGGAACCTTCTAGTGATCTTCCAGTTCCTGAAAAGTGGCTGTCAGAAGGCTGAGGAAGACTGTTCACAAGGGCAGGGAACAATAGGACAAGGGGTCATGGTTTGAAGATGGAAAAGGGCAGAGTGAGGCTGGACAGAAGGAAAAAGTTCTGGAATCTAAGACAGGCTGCCCAGACGGACAGGCTGCCCAGAGAGGGGGTGAGGACCCCATGCCTGGAGCCATTCAGGCTGGATGGGGCTGTGGGCAATCTGGTCTGGTGAGTGATGGTCCTGCTTGTTGTAAGGGGTTTGGACTGGATGCCCTTTGGATGTTCTTTCCAATCCTATGATTCTATGATTTGTCATTATCTGTATTTACAAGGAAAATCTTCTACATCTCTTTTCCCAAGTGTGTTGGGGAGTCCCAGTATTTGTACGCAAGCAAATAAAACAATACACCTCCTTCATGTCCTTAAAAAACTGGCAGTCACAGTTGAAACACAGTCTGAATTTTTTTCTACCAATTTATAACATCCCTGCTCAGTAAAAGAAAATTTCAGCAGCTAAAAGTGATAGAAGTACTGAACCAGGTGTCTCTGCTGAGCAATTTGGGAAGACACAACCCTTTGCTGATCATCTCCATCAACTTAAGGAGGAACATCTGATTTCACACCTGCAGAAACCCATCTACAAAGCAATGAGGAAAAGATGTAGGGAAAATAAATAAATAAAATTAAGCACAATTAGCTCTTGCAAACACTTTTGGAGGAAAAGCAGGCAGGTTCTCACTCCCCAGGCACTAGCAATGATGCTTTGAGTGCTGAGAACCAGCCCCCCTAGAACACAGAGTTGCTGTAGGAGCAGGTTAACTCCCTGCCCCTTTCTTTGCTGCCTCAGAGCAGATCTGACCTAAAAAGTCATTGACTTGAAGCAGTTATCCCCGATTTGAACCATCCCTGGGTACAGATTTCTGGAGGAGTTCATCATTCCAGGGAAAAGGGATGTTTCCATGAGCTTGGGTCACCACACTGATTTATCACCTTGGCTAGACAGCTCTTTAGAGCACCTGTGCTATGAAAACATTTCAGTACCTAGTGCAAACAATCCCGGACCTGTGAAAATGCATTCCCTACCCCAGCAAAGGGAGACTGTGCCACCCAGGAGATGAACGACCGAATCTTTGTCAAATTACTGTAACAAAAGACAAGACAATTAATGAGCAAAGTCAGAGAAGAAAGAAAAAAATCCTTAAATTCTGAAAAAGCACACCCAGCCCATGAATCTCCAGCTGCAGAACAGCCTTTTCAAGATGCAACTCTCAGTGGAGAAAGACATTTCCTGCCTCAATCCCCCCGGAAGAGCAACACAATCTGATGAGACTCCCATTTGATGTGCAGTGTGCTGCTCAATACCAAGTGACTGAATTACTGGGTGCAGACCTCATCATACTCTTAAAAAGCAATTTGGAATCAGGGCTTTGATTTAGATTGGCTTTATCCTTTACTTTCAGAGTACAACGGGTAATAATGCAGTCTGCGAGTTTAGCATTTGAAACAGGGGTTCCATTTACCTCTTTGTACTTACTCAGGGAAAATGACTGTAATTGAAATCTTTCTGCTGGAAATGAAGCCCTTCGGAAATTCAAAGTGCTTGCTTGTCCTTAAGGCTTTTTATTTTAGCTGTCAAAACTGTAAACTGCCTTTCAGAGCGGTGGGCGTCACCGGTAGAGGAAGAAATGCATGTCCCCTGTATCTAGGTACAGGGTGCTTTAATCTAATTTTCCAGCTAGGAATACAGCACTGCTCTCCCTTGGGCCCTGCTGTGAACAGGAAAATTAAGCTTCACTTCAGCTCAGACAATACCTATCAGTGAAACTCAAGCAAGAGATGGGGCTTTTCAAGGACAAAGCAAAACCTTTCAAGTCCTCCAACTTCATTTGTAAGTTCCTTCAGCAGCAGTTCGTGAAGCCAGAGCTGCCCACTCCTGCTGCCTCTTTCCACACATCTCCCACACTTTCTAGAATTTCATAGATTTCCAAGAGCTTGCCTTTCTTTTTTTTTTTTATTCCCCCCTCAGATCAAACTGATTTCTTAGTGTCAGCACTACTATTCATACAAAGCCGTTGAATTTTAATTACAGTATAAATGCACTCCCACTGAATATGGGTATTGTGTGGAAATGGCTTGGGTCCAAATGACCTTACATGAAATCTCTGAAAGGGTAAACATAAAAACTTTGGGCTTTTTCCAGTAGGCTCCCTTGAAGTTTATTTAATAGAATGTTTGCAATTAACTTGATAATAGACTCAAGATGAAGTTGTGCAGATTTCTACTTGAGCTGGTTGTATTATCTGATTATTTTAATCACAGTTAAACACACGCCAATATGAAATGGTTTTACAGTGCTTGTATAACCCTATGTAAAAAACAGTCTGGATGACTTGATCAAACTAACGCAGCAAAGTCCATCAGTTTATGCAACACCTCTGTCCTCTGCTTCCAGTTCCAACAAGTCTTTAGGATAATGAGAACACCCAAAGGCATGTCAAAATTATTCCTCAGTCTTTCTGTTGTAGCCACAAATGAACGAGCACTGAATTTTGACTCTACCAGTAAAAAACAGTCACTGCACAAGCAGGAGGATGACATGAGTTGACTGGTTACGAGATTTCCATGTGCCAGATGGATGCAGTGAGTTTGGAAGCTGTGATGGTTGAATCTCTGTGAAGCTCAGGAAAGTTACATCACCAGACCTTGGTTAGGTCTATCTGCAGAGGCTGCAAATAACCCAGATGGGATGAGTGACGTTCAAGCACAATCAACAGAACAGTTTACAGCAATAAAATGCAGTGATGCCAAGAGAATAAAACAGGTTGACAATCTGCATGGGAAGGAATATTTTACAACATCCGAGCTGCCTGCGGAGTTACTGCTGACACGTACAGAAATGTGTATGTGCTTTATCACAAAGGGGGCTTCAGTATCAAAACTTTCCCAAGCAAATAAATAGGCTAAATAAATAAATAAATAGTGATGGCCAGAGGCAAGGATGTCAACATCAGCAAAGCCAGCCAGCTAATAAAAATGTCAATGAACTTCTTTACAGGAGAATTAAGAGGGAGTGGTGCAGTGTCGGTGCACACACAGGGAAAGCAGTTCTCCTTCTGATTTAACAGATACTGCACTGATGTGAAAACAGACCCAACCTTTCCCTCACTTAAAATGACCTCCCTTAACCAGAGGTTATATAACATCTCCAAATGATGGGGGCAGATTTAATTAACTTAGTTTTCACAGGCTGCTGCCAGAAGAGACATCACTGTCCTTTGCAGTTGCTCTCAGCCAGGTATTTCAGGTACATCCTTTACCAGTGTTCACTTGGAGGAGAACTGGGACACACACTGATCTGCCTGAAAACAAAGCCAGACCAAAAAAACCCGAATAAAACCTGTTCAGTTCCAGTTGGATCAGCTCCCGGACACATGTCACCACGTGGCTGCACAAGCACCACCGCTGACAATGTGGAGCCGGGAGTGGGAACACTCACTCCTGCAGCAGCCCACACTCCTGTCAACCCTAAACCAAAAGCTGCATCTCCAAGTGAGATTTTAAACCCACTTAGACAAAGTGCTGTAAAAAGCTGGTGTGAGGATTTCAAAGGTACTCAGCTTAGCCAGGATAAACCCCGTTTCTAAAACCTTTGACAACATGGAAGAGTTGTAAAAGAATTTGACCTAATTTTCTCAACTGCTGTGGTTACACTAACACAGAAGCTGTTGTCTCACGGTGTATGCACCCACATGTCCTGCCAGACAACTGCACCGGCTTCACAAATTCAGCATCAATTCACAGCTCAGTCACACCAGCACACGACTCAGAGCTAATGCAGAATAAGCGAAGCATCAACCGCAACAAGAATGTTGACATGAATTTCCATGTTGAGCAGGGAGGAACACCTCTGCCTTGTGTAGGCAAGACCAACATTTCTAAAGTGCCTTCCTTTAGGAAACGACCGCTTCCACGCAAAGGACTACTGATCTCTTATCACACATCAAACTCAATAAAAGACCAGCCATGCACGTCAGGTCTTGGCCTCTTGCAATGTGTGCATTATGGTTTGGGGTGTGGAATTTCCTCCTGCCCCAGTAGATGAACACACTTGGCAACTGCCCTTGTGAATCAGAAGAAAATCTTGTAAGGCACAAGTTACTCTAAGAAGAATACAGATTAAATGGGCTTCCTGGATTTCATCCATATTCCACTTTCCCAGGTTGTAGCTCTCAAAAATATCTGCCTCTGACAGAACTGGTATGGCAGGTTATGTAACACACACACACACCACACACAGAGAGAGAATCACCCGGTGACAGAAACCCAGGAACATTATCTGCTCTGTTCAGGGACTCGAGGGCTTTCTGGTTAAACTGCAATGGGCATTGAAAACAAAATGAAAATAAAAAGAGAAGAAAACTGATCACGAAATGACAGAATGTAATGGTGAAGAAAAACATGCCCTGGTATTTTCAATAGCCAGCCTCCCTTATTGGCAAATAACTACTGATTTCATTCGATTTTTATTTCCAAGAAGATGGGCAGAATCAATTTCTTTTGATATAGATGTTTATAGGTGTGATACGACTTTAAAGAATATAGAATTATTGCAGAGAAACATCAAGGAGATGAGCTATAACTGCCTAATGAAGTGGATTTTGCAGTCGAATTGCCTTTGTAAGACTGCCCAAAACAAATGGAATTGGAAAGAGTGGAATCGGTGACTTTGTTAAATTTGCTATTTGCAGCCTGGGATAAATGATAGGACGATCTTGTTAAATGAAATACATACGCTGCTTTTTAAAGGAAATGTCTGTGCTTTCACAGTGTGCAGTATCACTTGAGGCACAAAGACAAGAAATAAATCAATGCAGGACCATTTGCCAGAGTAGAAAATCTCAGGCTAACAGCTCACACATGGGTTTCCCCCCTGTTTTAAGAAGAGCAAGTTGCTGGTGCTTGAGGACGCTTACTTAGTATTTTCACAAAGTTATCTTGCTCTTTTCCCTATACTGCTGGAGTAAAACAAATGACAAAACTACACCCAAATACTCTGATGGAGCCCCAGCATTATTGGCAAGAAGATCAGTCCTTAACCTGAGGCAGGAAACCCTTCGGGGAGACATTCAGTGAAAATGCATCTCTGCCAAGCAGGTCCCTACTGAAATCCTAATCCATCCTCGCCCCATCCTCAACCTTCTGTTTCTCCCAGCAATCTGGATACCAGGGGCAGACAGGATAAAGTGGGAGAGTGGTGTAAAAGGGAAATATGACAGGGAGGAGGACCATGTTCTGGACAATAGAAATGGGGCAAGTTCCACTGTAACCCCCCAGCAAACAGCCCTAGAATACATCTCACTACTTTTTGATCAATAAAACTCCTTTCTTCCAATAATTGCTATGGACCATTAGAAACTTACTCTGTTACTGAAGGAGAAGAAAAGAACTGACTTCCCTGCAGAAGCAGGTCACATCTCATAACCAGCTCTACAGAACCACAAACACTCCTCTCTTTCAAGCTCCACACAATTAAAACAAACACATCGCTACCACTGCTTTTGGTTTCTTTTTATCTACCAGTACAGCACCATAGGAATCAGAGCTGAGCTTTTCTCTGCCACAAGCACCACGCTGGACTTGTGGCTGTCACATTTCCAGCCTGTACCCCATGCTGCTCCGGCTTTGGGCACAACGTTATCTATAAAGCCATAGAAAAACAAATTCACCAGCAAAACTTCCCAGCGGCAGTAGCTCCGCTGGTGGCCAGAGCTGCCTGTCAAGAGAAGGGAGCTGCAGGCAACCAGGCACTATCCCTCGGGAAATGCTGCAGGATACAATGGACCGACTTACCTTCTCCGCATACTTGAACTTGACATAGAACCAACTTGACTTGATCATTGTCTCACCTCCTGCCCTCGTTAAAATACAAAAAAGCAACCCAACCCTATCCTGCTGTGGAGCAGCAGCGTGCCGGCACTCTTCCCTTCAGAGCCAGAGATTTTCCAAGAGGAGCACAGTATTTAGGAGAAGCAAAGGGCGAGAGAAAGAAAAAAATGCAAAGGGCAGAAAGAACAAGCGATGCTTTCCTTCTGCAGTTCCAGTTTGTCCCCTGCTGCCCTCCCACCGCGGAGCGCGATCTCACTTGCTGCGCCGGAGCTCGCTGAATGCCTGAGCTCGGCGGTTTGCTGTCAGCTTGGCTGCCTGACAAGAGAATTCCTCAAATGGACTTCAGCTGCATTCATCACAAATGGCACATGTCAGTAAAGCCAGGAGGCTGGCTCTGGAGCTGGCAGCCTCCCAGGACCATGACCTCCCCCAGTGGGATGAATAATGAATTCCAGCACTTCCCTCCAGACACAGATTAACACCTGGCTAAACATTATTCTGACAATGAGCTTGCCCATTTGGAGAACCCTACACCACCGCGTTAACCCCTCGCTCTCCCACCGCGTGGGGTGGCGATGCTTGGGAGGCCATCCTGCAGTGCCCTCCCACATCTAAAGAAAGATTACAGCACTATATATAGTTTAGAAACAATAAAGCCTCTTAAGCATAAAGCAAATATCTCGTTTCCGACTTTGCAGCTGCAGAGATGCTGCCGTGTAAGCAGAGCGAGGAACCTGGAGTCAGGCTCCCTCCTGCTCCCCTCCGCTTCCTCAGTCCTCCCTCCACACACCCACTTGTTAAGCCTCAGTGCTGGCAGGCTCATGTTTAAATTAATAACTGTAAAGAACCTTTAAAAAAAAGGACAACAAACCTACTCGACAAAGCCTTCCAGCTCAATGCACTTCACAACTCTAGGAAACCAATCACCGCTATCAGTATGAAACTACTGCATGAAAAACCCTGCAAAGACACCCATCAGACTATTGTTCTTTGGTCCGGTCACTTCCCTCTCTGGGGTTTAACGAGACACGATGATTTAGTGGCAGCTCACTGCAAATCTCCCAGCTCTGAGGATGCCACAGAGGAGTGCGAATGGATAATTATCCTACTGTAACTCTAGTACAGAGTGGATCTATCTGACCCAGCACGCTGTGTCCAAACAAGGAAGTAGTGTAAGAAACACTGAGCCCAAAGACGTGCCCTCAGTTCCACATTTAATAACACAGATGGACCTGAATTTGAACATGTGTGTTTCTGTAAGATTCTGAACAAGGATCAGAATTTCACGTTCTCCTTATTTTGTTGTTTTTAGCCAGCTGTCTGATTATTTAAGAGGGAGTCTCACAGCATCCTAGCCTGAATATCAGAATAATCTGCTTCTATTCAACTTCATATCAGTTATGATTTTACAGACTTTTCTTGCTTCCCTTGTATCACTGCTTTTGGGGACTAGAGACTCTCAGACGATTAAATTCCTCCTTGCAGGGAAGCTGTGCATGTCTCTACAGATCCTTTTCATCATCCTCTGTACATTGATACCTCTAGGTACCTTTTTCATAGGCAGAGTGAGATGGAATAAATCCCTGTGCCACTGACTTACACCTCCTACTGTAGGTACTCACGGAGATGAACAGAGGTTGAGACAGATACTGAAACCTAGTTTGTCAGTGTAGCTCATCTAAAAGGGACTACCAGTCATGGTGTCAGTGCATCACCTGGGAAGCTTTAACTCTGAGAATCTGGAGACTCTTTCCCCTGCCACCAAAAGTTTTTGCAATTCAAACACAGACATCAATAAGTCACCACATTGAACTGATTGTTTGGCTCTAACCTTTCTACCTGTCTTTGCACATGGGAAGATGCCCCAGTCCATCCCATGCTGCAGCCACTGGAGATGAGGCTGCCTATGCTAACGTGGTAAAATGCTCCAGCCTCTTTCTGGTTTATGAAAACATCAAAAATAGCATCTTGTAAAGACCACCATGGGTCCAAAGTCTCCTACAGGGAACACTCATCCAAAGCAAACGAAAACACTGATTTTTAATACCTTCTATTTTGTACACCTAAAGAGCTAGTTTTGATGTAGTAAATGAATAAATAGGACAGATCTGGCTGAACGTTTCAATGAGATCAGGTCAGCGCAAGTGCCTGGCTGCCTTCCTTGATACCACTCTGCTCTTTTGTCCCTGGGGTCCCCACAGCAGGACACACTGCCTGCTGGTACTGCCCGCCTGGGATTCACTGCAGACACCAAAGGGGAAGCAGAGGTGGTTGTGAGAGCATGCCTCATCCTCCAGCTGCCTATGCCCACATGGCCACCAGGCTCTCTTGTACCCAATTATAGGAGGTTCACTGGCTGCACTGACCCAGGAGACCCCAAGGGAACCTTGGGGCCATACGGCAGGGCGCAGCCACAGAAGCAGCAAGCTTTGACACTGCGTACCAAGCACAAACAGCTGTGGCTCAAAGCAATTACCAGGCCCTGGATGTTTTCCACTGGTTCATTAGCATCTGGCAGGACCTAAAGTTCCAGGGTCAGAAAACACAGAGCTATTATTTTATCTCAGGAAAATGCACAGCAACATCCCTCGAGAGCTGTCCTTTTGCAATCAAAGGACAAGTGCAGCATAGGGAGCAGAGATGCAGAATTCCCAGCAATCACATCCCCCAGCCAGGCAGGGAAGAGCTGATCACACCACGGGATTGCTCATTTCTTGTCTTGCTGTTGAAACTCCCCCCCATCATTAGCATCCCCAAGCAGCTCCTTCAGCCAGCACCAGCAGAACACAGTTACTTCTTGTAATGTAATGGCTGTGTAGGTCTGCACGTGCACACAGCAGCTTCCACACTGCCTCCAGCTTTGCAGTTGAGAAAACATACAATTCATTTTGAAACCTCCGGTGTCAGCGCTTTGTCTGAAGTGTATTTGAGTCGCATATTTTATGGAGTTATTGTCTGAATGGTGCAACACCCAAGAGCTTCACTCCTGCTTGCCAATTCATCTTCACTTGTTAGGGACACGCTGTCAGATGAGCAATTCCTTGGGTAGGAATTCATTCGGAACATGCTGTAGCACCAACCTCCATAACTAACTCCTCCTCCGTTATCCCACACCTCTTTTTTCAGCCTCCATCAATAGCAGCAAATAATGGACTGTTCAGATTCTGTGTCTGCAGAGGCAAAATCCAGACTGGATTTTATATGCTCTGCAAAGGAAAGCACGTTTTAATAGAGTATTTGCAATTCTCCCAGAATAATCATCTTTTGATTTATTCAGCAGGTTTTGTCACACTCCAGTATTCCATTTGGAACATGTGACAGAGTACAAAGGAACTGAAATCACCTGCTTTTTAACAGACCATTGGCTCTAAGCCTCTTAATACCCCCTGATGTACATTTAGATATCGATCCCCGTGCATTTCAATTATTCCCCTTGACAAAGCTAATCACACACTAACACAAAGCAAATGGCACAGCGAGTGGTACTGATCTGATTCTGAAATCACCTAAAACAGGGAACCCCTCTCACTCTGCTCTTGGAATCCAGGTTCCACTGTCACAGCAAACTACTATTTTCTTGGTGCTATGTGGGAGGGAGGGAGGGAAGGAGCACTATGTCACCTGCATAAGGACAGTGGATCCAAACAAGTGCAAAGAAGCTAGTGATAGGCCTGGAGGGCAGGTCTGATGAGGAGCAGCTGAGAGAACTGGGGTTGTTTAGTCTGGAGAAAAGGAGGCTGAGGGGAGACCTTATTGCTCTTTACAGCTATCTGAAGGGATGGTGTAGAGGGGTGGGTATCACTCTTCTCCCAAGTCACCAGTGGTAGAACAAGAAGTAATGGCCTCAAGTTGTGCCCAAGGAGGTTGAGGTTGAACATCAAGAGAAATTTCTTCCCTGACTGAGTGGTCAGGGGTTGGAACAGGCTGCCCATGGAGGGGGTAGAGTTGCCATCCCTGGAAGGGTTCAAACAATGTGGCCCTGGGGAACAGGGTTTAGTGGGCAGGGTTGGTGGTTGGAATGGATGATCTCGGAGGTCTCTTCCAAACTTAATGATTCTATGACCCCGAAGAACCCACCTGCAGCAGCACATAATGGAGCCAAGCTACACTGATCCCACAGTGAGCTGCAGAGCACTGACCCTTGCACCCACATGAACCTCAGTGCATCTGACTCTGCACAGGAAGGTTAAAGCGAGGTGATGTGTTTGCAGCAGGGAGCGCATCCAAGATGAATTACATCCATTTCTATCTCCTTGGCACTATGAGAGAAGAAAATCTCCCTCCCTATTATCGTAATAGCTTTCACACTTCCCAACAGGTAGAGAGAAGTGTGGGGATGCTGAAGAAAAGAGGATGTAAACAACAGGCATAAAGCTTAGATAAATAGGAAGATCCCACCTCCAGAAGATGTTTATGTCAATTTTTATAATTAGCCTGTGGAGAAAGAGAGGCAATTTGGAATAAGTACAAATAAAAAGGATTTTGAACTGCTTCTCCCAGTTCAGAGTGGCTCCTGAAGCACCAGCCAAAGCAGTGATCCCTGGAAGATTATCTGAAGCTGAGAGCAAATCCTGTAAGATCTGCAAGCCGACTGGAAAGAGAAAATTTTTCCCCAAGTTCATAGAATTGCAGGGTAATAAGGATTACTTCAAATGAAGTGCAAGTGCTGGAGCTCTGTCTGCTGCCTTTCCAGCATGCCCAGCACTTCCGGAGCTTTAAACTAGCAAATACAAGAGTCACTTTGAAGTATCCATATTCCATAACAGTGGTTCGGGTTTTAGCAGTCACCCAGAATTACACCAGCTCTGTCCTCAAACTGCTTAGCACTCTAAAAGGCTTCCCAGGGCATGGGCAGTGAGGAACCAAATCCAAACATATCACAGGCTACATCCCAGAGTCAACGATGAACTAACAAGGTGTCTGCAGCCTCCTGAGGTTCCCGTTACCGGACATTTCAGATTCCCATGAAGGCCAGTGGGGAATTACCATCTTTCAGGCTAACAGAGAGCACTGTGAGATTTGCTGTCTTGTTATTAACATGGTAACAATCCCATCTTGAACCTTACAACCTTGCTCTCCCATCAACACCATCTGCTCTTTCATCTTGAGTGCTGCTGGAAGATCTCATCACAAACACTGCTGTCAATTCCCACGTCTGTGCACATTCTAAAGAAACTCTCTAGGTCACTGGTTTGAACCCAGTGTGAGCTGGCAGCATCTGAGAGCTCTTATGCTCTAATATGCACTTAGAGCAGGCACAGAATGAGCTGCATCCAGTATTCCGTGTATGAGAGTTCATAGTGATGGCCCCATTTCGCACCAGTGCTCACACCAGGGTGATGCAGGACGATGCGGGTCCAGGAGCCCAAGGCCACCCCTGGCCCTGCAGACACAGCCATGCGCTATGGAAGATGATTTTTTTGCAATGCCCAAGAGGGTCCAGTAACAGCTTTTATCCTGGGACTAGGATGAGCAAAGGTACCTGATTAACAGAGAGAGAATAGATGACTTTGAGAACAGCAGTCTAAAGCACTGTGTCTCCCCAGTGAAGTGCCAATCAGTAATGAGTTACAGTGAGTGATAACCAAGCTCAAGCCCGTGCTCTGCTCTCAAGGCAAAATTATGTCTAAGACACACAACCACAGAAGTCCTAAAGACTCAAAGTCACCTCAAAGCAGTTCACAGAGGACAAGAAACAGACATTTGCTAGTGATTTACAATCTGCAAGAGACAGACTGAGGCAGACGAAGGCCAGCCCAGAAGGCTGGTGCACACGAGCTTGGCTCACGATGGCTCACAATATGTTCATTCTGCCACGCTGACTTCTATCAGGTTGCAATAAGGAAAGCTCCTGACGTTATATGATATATATGTGGCTGTGCCAGCAAGTCACATGTGAGTATCCTCAGCAATGGGAGGCAAAGGTTGCTTAATACATCTTTTGGATTTCTCTGAAAAAGAAGGTGCAGAGCTGTAATCTGTAATTTAAAAATAAACACTAATTGCCATCTGGATAAAATGGCTGAGGACACTAGAGACCAGGTGATGCCTTTGTGATCCTACAAAACACTTCATTGTGCTCCTAGGCTTTCTGGTCTCTACAGCTACAGCAGATTCTGGTCAGGGTTTCATTACCTCTCTCTTTACCTACTAGCTGTACCGTTCTCACTTCTGAGAACATGCCAATACTCAGAAGTCTTTGAAATGACACAGAAAGCAATGATTTCTGTGACGCTCCATCACTTCATCCCCTCATTGTAGAGATGTCTGTGTATATCTCCCTCATTTACACACAGAGCTGAGATGAGGGAGCAATATATCTAGCAGGGGGGGTGGGGGGGGAGAAAGAAAAGTAAAGCAACATAAACACAACCTTTGCATGCACCATACATTCAAACACTCGAGCACTAACACAAGTTCCCTTTGAACATAAAAAGAGATTAGATGGCAGGGCACTAATGCCCACAGTTAAATCAAGTCCTACTCAGCAAAACGTTTTACTCTAAAAATCCATAGCAGCAGAGATAAGCCTGTGGTGCCAATAGCTCCTGCAGTCAGCAATGGATACGGGGTAATTTACACCTCAGCAATAAGCACAGGAACCTACTTGACATGTACTGCGGCACAAGGCTGTGCACAGGGACAGTGAGTGAGGATGAAGGAGTGACTGGATGACTGCTAAACCTCATCCTGCCACACACGGTGAGGTCCGAGTAGCCATGCAGCACAGCAGAGCTCTCAGAGCTTAGCCATAGCAGGCATCTGTTCACATTGCCACTGCACGCGTAGCAACCTGTAAACCTACTGTGATGCCTGCCATGGCGACCTAATGGTTCTACATTCAAGTTGTTGTGAGTGAGTGAGGATAGGGACTGGTCATCTATGTGAGAAAGCAATTGAATGCTCTGCCTTGGGATTCGTTAGGAGTCTGCCATGAGTTTATGGATCAAGACTGACAGCCAGACCAACAAGAGTGATGTTCTAGTGGGTTTCGACTATAGACCTCCTCTCCCACAAGAGGCAGGTATTTCCTCCAACGACAGAAAGAGGCTTCATACTGCCAGCTCCAGGTCCTCATGGAAGCTTTCTACCACCCTCCGTCAGAAGGATTCTCAGGAAATTTGAGAGGTTAAATGCACTGTGCTGGACTTCAGACTTAGAAGAACAAACAATTGCACGAGATGTGAAGGTCGGAAGCAGCCTTCACTGTAGTGGCTACAAAATAGTTCTGGATCCTGAGAGGAATGGTCAAAAAGCAGGACCACAACCCTGGATAGTTCTGGCACTTGGAAACATGGTTTAGTGGGAATAGTGGAAGTGGGTTGACATTGGACTTGATGATCTTGAAAGTCTCTAAGATTCTATAGAAATTCTTCTTGTCTTACACAGAACAAGTTCCCAGCAAAGTGCAGGAAGGCAAAAACCCGACCACTACCTCCCAACCATAGGGTTATCAGTCCCATTTCTTCATCACCCAACAGAAGACACTATGTAAAGTCATTCTTTTGTTGACCATCACTAGGGCTAGTGTGGCCATAACCCACTTCTCTGTGCAGATGCCAGGACAACCCCAGGTTTTTCCCATACACCATGCTACTTTAATCAGACCTCAGGAAGTTTTACAGTCACCAAGCAGCAAAAGAACCCAAATTGACTTAGACTAGAGAGCACAGCCTCTGGAGAGCACAGACTCTGTGTGTCTATGCATTTGCCTGTACACATAAGCACAAAAAAACTGATCAAATCGAGCTTGAACTGCCATTTGATTTCCAAACTAGTTCCAATTCCTGTGAAGTTTCCCTTTAAAAATGAGATTTTCTTCTTTAATATTCATTCACTTGTAGTTTCCTTCCCACACACAACACATTATTTACTCTACAGTGGCTCGGTGCATCAATTATGGTAATAGTTAGTGAATAACATTTGCATTATGGGAAAATGAGCCTGGTTATTTAGCACTAGCCGAACCATCCCTCTGGAAAATTGTCACAAACATACGTATCATATGCCTCCACTTAAATAGGTCTGTAATTACACCAGTTTATTAAGAAAAGTCAGCTGGTTGGGCTTTTTTCTCTCTCTCTTTTTTTTTTTTTTCCTAAATCTGAGAGCAGAGTAATAGGGACATAACTCCCCCTGTACTGGACAGTGGGAAGGCGTCCCCTCAAGTACTGGGGGCAGTGCTGGGCCCCTCGCTTCAAGAAAGGAATTGAGGTAATGGAGCAAGTCCAGAGGAGCAATGAGGCTGGGGAAGAGACTGAAGGGAAGGGCTGATGCAGAGAGGCCGAGGAAGTTGTTTAGCCTGGAGAAAGGAGACTCAGAGAGCAACCCTGGGAGTTGGGCTCCTCTCCCAGGCAACCAACGACCAGACAAGAGGGCAGGGCCTGAAGCTGCCAGAGGAGGATTAGGTTGGATGTTAGGAAGCCCTCCCTCATAAGAAGGGTGATCAGCCACCGGAATGGACTGTGCAGTGGTGAAGTCCCCATCCCTGGAAGTGTTTAAGGACAGTCTGTCTGTGGCCCTTATTGCCCTGGTCTAGCTGATTGTGGTGATCTTATGTCCTGGGCTGGATGAGCTCAGAGGTCTTTTCCAGCCTTGATAATTCCTTGATTCTGTGATCTGTATAACCCCTTCCCTTATTTAAAGGTAAAGGCAGTGACTCCTGTAACCATGTTCTCATGGCAGGGTTTACTTTCTACTGAGATGTTTGGGGTGTCAAGCATCTTCTGTTTAATGCAGAAAGGGTGACTCAGGAGCTGTGGTGTTTTATTAATGCTCCATCTCAGTCCCTTTGGCTAAATCCCAAGGACTGTAAATTCTGATTAACATCTGTATTACATCAGCACCTGGTTGTTCATATTCCATGAGTAGGATTGCACAGTGATAGGGAGAGTAACTGCTACTACTAAAAATGCTCTGGACCTTAGTGAGCTTAAAGGAGCAAATGAGGCACTACCTGTTCTCAGGGTTTGTGGATACCCAGAAAATGAAGAGCTTTGTGCACTGAGGAGCCACTGCACCAGATCTCACAGTGTTTCTTATGCTCAGACTACAAATTCTTGCACATAAGCAGCTATGTGCACACAGGATTAGCAGGCAGCAGTTGCTGACTTGTTTTTATAACATCCACTGAAAGTTAAGGTGCATTTAGAGAAGTTAATCGAGGCTTAAACTTTTCTTAGAGTGCTGAGGATTTCCACAGAGCAAATATCTGCTGCCTCAGACATAAAAAACACACAAAGCAGCCCCTTTGCACTAACAGGAAGGCAACTGCGGGTGCAGCACTGCCACCAAAGGCATCCTAAGGTCCTTAAATGTTACGTGAACAAATGAAGCTGTTGATGGCATCAGATCTCCACAAGCATGACCAGAATTCAACTTTCACTGGCAGAGTACAGCATGAAGAGCTTGAAAACAAACTGAAAGTAGCAAAAGTAGCACTGACAGGGCTACACAACTGTACCCGAGATTACACACCGTGCACTGCACTCCCTGTGCCTGCAGTTCCTCTCCAGGCTGCTGGGCAGAGTGTGGTCCAGGTCAGTAATGAGATAAGATAGTTGTTATTATGATTTAACAGCTCTTTCACAGCCCAGAACTTGTTGATCTCAGGCCAATTCCAAAGTTTCCAGCCAAGTAATCATCTTAATGAGCCATCTCAAAAGCAAAGATTACATAGGCTGTTGACACTGAACTGCAGCCTTGTTAGGCAGCCAGATATGAAAAAAACAGAACAAACAGATAATGTTGGGTAAGGGTTAGCTTCTCCACCTCTCTAACCCCTTCCACCTGGGTTCCCAACCCATGGAAAGCATCAGGTACTAGGATAGGCATCAAACTGCCTTTACAGAGAGCACAGCATACTGTGTGATCCTTCATTTGCAGGGATAAAACTGAAACTGGTCTTACATGTTCTGTTCCAGTTTCAGCAGACCCATAACTAGTAAAGCAGTATCCACCCAGAACAACAAAACCCCAAAGCTTACCCCATCCAGTGTCACCCACAGCAGAACCAAATCAAATCAAATCAAACCTTTTCCCTCAGCTTTGGGCAGCTAAGTATCACAACACTGTGTTCACCACCAGACTCAAAAGCAACGTGTTTTGTCCTGACTCGGTAGGAAAGGTGTGATTGTTCTAAGGGAACGGGTTGGCAGCTCTTGACAATTCTGAATCAAAACATCTGCAAAGAGAATGGCAAAAGTCAGGCTTACACTGGGAGCTGGCACCACAGCAATGAGCCACAAGCTCCCATCTCTGCTGGAAAAAGAGTTCAACTCTGTCTCTGACACATTCTCCCTTGCTACGGGTTTATCTTCTTGATCCTAAGAGAGGAAAGATAAAAACAGACATGCAAAAAGGATGAGGAGAAGAAAGGGGGAAACTCTGCAGAACAGTCCCCTCCTTCAATTTAATTATTGATGCAGACAGCCTAAGCGATCTGTAAGCCATATACATAATGTATTTACTTGAAAATCCCAGCAAATCCACACGGCATTACAGAACAAACTACAAGCTGATCTGGGAGCACTGTCTTAAGAACTGGGTAAGCTGTCTCCATGTACTCAAAAATCTGTTTGACAAACGGAAAGATTAGATTAATGTTAATAATCCTAAAGTGCTCGGCAGCATCTTCCTACCCCAGCAAAGCACTTTGGGTGTTTGGGGCCTTGTTTTGCAGCCACGCTAGATATTTTTTTGCTTGTTTCGAAACAGGCAAGACTGGTTCACATCCTCAAGACNCCCCTTCCCAGTAATGTTTAGGGATCATCCAGAATGCAGCAGATGTTTTACATAGGGAAAGATGATGTTAAAACAATAAAGCAGCTGCTTCTTGAAACAGCTTCTCTCGGGTTTGGAGCTAAGAAGGGTGAATGAGGGAAAAGGGGCCAAAATGATACTTTGGGTGAAAGACACCACATCCCCTTCAGCTCTGCCTGTCATTGGAGCTGCTTGGACAAGAAACATGTTCATTAAAAACAGTATTCCTTGTAGAGCTAAACAGACACTGTAAGCAGAAGCAGGCAGCACTGCTGACTACAGGGGCAAAATGCAGAACCTGTAGCGTATTGAGATGTTTCATCAGGCTCTGTAAGAAACTAGGGACAGCCAAGGCTTCACACATCTACACTGCAGAGCTCATGCCCAGGGTAGGAAGAGGATGGGCACCAACACTGTCACCCCGCAGCACCCTGAAATGGTGTGGTGAGTGCCAAGGCACAGGCTGAGCTTTTGGGGTTGAGTGTGGCTGGAGCAGCCGCTAACCCTCTGTGCCAGCCAGATGTCTGTGAGTCCTCCCTCCGCTGCAGGGCAGAGCCTGTTTGCAATTTTCTTCTCAACCACCAGTATGAAAACACAAACCTTCAGACAAGCGGATCCTTCACTTCCTCCTAGCTGCTTTTAGTGGTTTCTTTAATCTTTTAAGCTTCTGGGTCTAATCCAGCAGCTGCCATCAAAAGTACTTATACAAGTGCAGGGGAGGGAGGAGGGAAAGGATGGGATAGACCAAAGCACAGAGCATGTTTCCTGAGCCTCTTTGTTCTTACAAACCCACACATGCAAGTGCCTGTGGCAGATAGCTCTTCACAGACAGAGCACATTTCTGTACACACTAGAGTTTTAGGGTACTGCTGCACATAGACTCATAGAATCATTCCATTTGAAAAAGACCTTTTAGACCATCCATTCCAATCAATAGCCCTACTCTACCAAGGTCACCACTAGACCAGATCTTTAAGCACCACATCAAAGCAATCTTTAAACACCTCCAGGGATGGGGACTCAATGACGTTATCTCCAAGGTAAGTAGCTCACGCATGAATTCCATATAAGGAGACAATTCCCAAAATGGTAATGCATGCTCTTTTCTGAAACCCAAAAATATTTAGCATTTTTCTTCCAGGAAGGCTCCTGGAGGCAACGAGCACACAGAAATGCTTGTTCTCGTTTCCACCACAGCAAAAAGCGAGTTTCAACTCTCCTGGTAGAAAAGTTGAAAACTCGTTCTGAGAGCTTATTGGAAGTTTCATAACCCATAAACACAGAAAACCCAAGATGGTTAAGATTAAGAAATGCAAACACAACAGGACTCTGTCATTTTGAGACCCAGGATCTTGGAATTTCTGCAGGATCTCAACAGCTCTACAAGGGCAATCACACAGGTTTAAAGGGGCTGGAGAGGCACCCGGTGGACAAATCCTCCACCCAGCGTTGGGCAGTCCTTTTGACATTGATATTCCCAGCACACACCCCACACAAATGCCCTGCCTATGCCATGAAGTAAATGTGCTGGTACATCCTTGTCTTCAAGCACAATCTCATCTCCCAGCATACCGATATCTACATTACGTTTCTAAAAATAGCATGTCCTTCTTACATAAACATGACATGGAGGAATTAGGTGACAGCTGACTAAAAGAATCCTTTTAAAGGCAAAATTCACTGTGCGCCAAATGCAACCAATAGCCAGATGCAGCAAAGCCTTTCTGTGTTAATTGAAGGAGACATACGAAAGCTTCTAGATAAAGTCACAGTTTGCCTGCAAAGGAAAAGCATTTCCTCCACACACTGACTCAATTATTCCTATTCCCATTTATTTATAATATAATGGAGCTGCTCCAATGGATTTCTATTCCCAGCAAAGACCTGCTAAAAGCATCTTTCTAGGTGCTGGTCCCGCAGGAACTCTGCAACTCCCACTGCAATGAAGGATTTTGCCATTCAAAACCAGATGTATCATTCAAGCTTTAAAACAGAGTTTAAAAGAAAACACAGAGTCTTCTTGAAGGAAAAGCTTCTAGAGTGCTTCGTCTTTTCAAATTACATGACAGCTGTCCAAATACAAACCAGAGCAGTATTAACTTCCTGCGTCTGCAGGCGTTTTGAATAATTCCTCAGTGTCTCATCGCTTATCCCTCCTAGCAACAGGATGAAGTTCACCAGAACCAAATCAGGAAATGCACAGGAAAGTTAATATGTAAATGAGTCTGTGGAAAAAAAAGTTAATTAATTGTTTTTGCATAACCTAGCTAATCCCTAAACCTCAGGGTACTGAATAACTGATGAATTATTAGGTCAGGATCCATCTCTATAAGCTGCAGAGACACAGCCCAACACCAAACTGCCAGGAGGTCCCTGTTGGAGAATGGAAAGAGAATTAAATGACAACTCCAGAGACATACTTTTGCGAAAGCCAACACCAATCATCACTGACACCGGTCAGAAGGGGACTCTGTGCCATTTGCTGCCAAGCTAACAGGGCAAGTATGGGCAGGCACTAACTCAGCTGCTTGGACTGGAGTCGGTAAGTCGCTGCCTGTCCCCCCCTGCACCGCTACAAAATGCTGCTCTGGCTCTCCAGTAGAGCTCATGGGGCTCCATTTCACACCGAGGGTCCCCTCCAGATATCATCAGTGCTGTGTGGCCTCACAGGGACACGGCTGCATGCACAGCCATCATACAGTGCTGCCCGTGGCACCCCGCAGAGACCCATGAGTGTGTTTTCCCTGGCAGCTGTCGGAGTGCAGCTGAGCTCTGTATTAGAAGTCAGGACTCCGCTGAGGACAACCGAGTGTTTGTAGGTTCAAGTATTTTTCTATTGATCACAATATCACACACTTCATGTTGCCAGGTAACCAGGGCTGTAGGCAGGACGGTTCCCCCCTACTGATGCACGACCTGCTGTGTGATGCCTGGGCAGATCCAACCCCTACTCCCATGCTCCAGCTCATGCTTAACTATTCATTGAAATTTAAACAGCATCCACAGAGAAGGCTGAGATCATTCCTGACTAAGGGCATTCCCAGGCCACAGTTCTTAGAAAAACTGATTTGCAAGCCCCTGCAGAGAGAAATTAATAGATCTGGGTCTCTAACACACAGGTCATCCACCCCCTGCTGGGACCAAGAGTGGGACAGGCAGAATCCTCCTGGTTGTGGTCTCACAATGAGCATCTTCCTCCATGCCAGCTCCCTGGTGCTGTTTGGACAGGACACAAAGCACAGCCCGCAGATAATAGCAACTGAGCCAACAGCTACACTGTCATCTCAGGGCACGACCCCAAGTGGGAGTAAGAACTGGAAACACGGGTTTTTCCATTTTCAGTAAGTCACTGCTGGACTTGCTACTTATCTCTTCCATTTCCACAAGTCTCTCCAGTTCTGAAATTCAACAACATCCAGCTTGATTTACAAACGGTTTTGAGAGATACCAGAAGCTGTTTCTGTTTTTTACGTAAGCTAGACCCAACAATAACTACAACTTCTACAACGTCTTTTGAGCTGTGCTCCTCATACATGCTGTTTCTGCCAGTGAGGAATCCACCCTCAAAGCCACAGTGCTTCAGGATGTAACTCCTCCACACCTTCACCAGCTCCACAAAATTGAATGATGTTTCAAAGCGAACCCCAGCCTTTTGTTGAAGGTTTTATTCTTGTGACTGCCAAAAAACTCCTTCACAGCTCCTATGCAGGACAGGGATGCAGCAGCCCATAACCAAACACATTTAGTCCCAGAAATAAAGGAATCAGATAAAGGACTGTGTGTTTCAACATCACTACTGGCTTTAGAGTCTTCCTCAGCCACCCAGCTTTGAAAAGCAGGCAGCCTCACAAATGGCTCTTGTTCACTCCTGAATGTTTTTATTCATGGGCTTCGACAGTGCTGGGAAGCACATAGGGGAGATGACCCCCAGTGACAGGGTAACATCCCTGCGCACGCTGCTGCTAATAAAAGCAGCATTGAGCAGCATCACCACTGGCCAGTCACATTTTCCAAGGGAAGACAAGCAAGAGAAAGTGCAGAATGTGTGAGCTGGGGCTGCGTGACACACAGCTTCGCACAAATCCATACAGCCACTAGCTTTTCATAATCAGGCTCTTTGTTAACAGCAAAATATTTGGGGGCATGTCTGCACCCTTGATGCACAGTAAACAGAGTATTAAACCAGCCAATAAATAATGCTGTTTTCTGTGGGGCAGTCCGAAAACAACTGCATTACAGCTCCCTTTAAATGAAGACAGAAGCAATGACTCCTCTTACATGCGATCTAGCAGGATCACAGATCTACGGTTGAATAAAAAAAAGGTGAATTACTGGACTCTAAACTTACAGCCAAATGAAACAAAAGCCTTTTCCGATACAATTTCATCCTTTTATCTCTTTTAATACAATTATGCACTGCTGGTCGCAGCCAGATAGGAAAGATGATCTAGGTCAATGCTTTTACCCACTGAAGGACCAAGCTGATTTGGAGGAGGGAAAACAAAATCTCAATTCATATTATATTTCTCCACTTTCACCCCAGCTGGCAAGAAAAGGCTGCAACTGGAGCACCTATTGTTTCTTTAAACAGAACCATATTGTTTTACCAAACAGCACCACAGTGTTATAACTGGGTATATTTTCATAGGCACCAGCTGTAAGCAAAGGCACAGAGCTACATGCTCCAGGAGTGTGTCTGGATGAACAGGCAGCAGGGTGCTTACTTCTTTAGTTTTGATTTTTACCCTTTTCTTTGGAGCCCCTTTGTTATCTTAGAGACCTCAGATTGATCAAAGACACCACAGCAGCAAACAGCCCAGGATTCAAGAAACTAGTTTGCTATGGTCAAGCTTTTCCCGAGGGTTTGAACTCTGTCTTTATTCTGTTTTATGCAGTTGTCTGATGCTGTGACCATTAATGTTTGCCCCATGCTCTGAAATGCTCAAACTCCAGCCAAAGCCAGGCCTTGCTGCACGCAGCAACAGATTCTGGTTAACCCAGCACAGGTCTCTCCCATTGACATCCCAGGACACAGGATGAAACAGAACACACACCCAGCTTTCCAGTGAACGGATCTTCAGTCAGCTTTCACATCACTTAAATGGTCTCTTCAAAACAGTTGGTGAATCACGATTTTGGTTTCCATTTAGAGCAAAAAGGGCATCAGCTCCTTTAGGACCCAGCCTTGCTCAGAGCCTGATTGCTGGTCCTTGCACTCACTGCCATCACACTTGGGTGCAGATGAAAGCACAGGACTGCTGGTTCCAGTATAAGCAGCTGGATCTCTTAAAGATCTAGAAAAGCAGGAGGACGCCAGATGTACCAGCTCCATCAGCTCAGTGTGCCTTGCAGGAAGAATATGAGGGTGATCTCACAGCCTCCTGTTTGCATTAGGAAAGTAAGTCAACACACACATCCCCTCCAGCAGCTTGAGCCGTGGCTCCTCATGGACCAGAGCAGGCCATGGGGATTTACTTACTGCAGCCCTGCTTGTGCAAAATCTGTGCCACTCCAACCTCTGTGAGTGCTTTTCCCCTGTGAGAAGAGTCACATATTCCCTGGAAGATTTGGATAACTACCTCAAAATGATCATGAGTTCAGGCTCAAGCAATCAAGGAATAGAAGCAGAGAGGTGAGGTTGCAATGACACCCCCTGATGAGGAAGACCATGGCAAGGAACATATGAAAACAGGCAAGACCGACACTACCAGAATTATGTCCCACTGTGTCCATATGGAAACACAAGGGGGAGAAGTACATAAAGGAGTGACAGAAATGTTGCAGGGTAAAACAAAAAACGGAACAAAGCAGTATATGCTTGTTTCTAGCTCCCCTGAATGCATAGATAGGGGAGCAAAGGCACCTAAAAGGCCAGGCAGCTGCACAGTGTGTAGTGCCTTGCAAAAATCCTACTAAGCAAGATGGTATTGTGTTGCTTGGCAGTGCCAGGCAAGGAAAATAAAACCACATGCTATCTCTCTTCCCTGCATGATCTGATGAGTGTGAGATATTTCCTCCTCTGGTTGTCTCCTGCAGCTATGCACTCCAGGATCCAAGGAAATGAGAGGCAGCATTCACCATTTGGACAGGGGCAGGCTGTCACTCCTATCAGCCGCAGACACACTGCAGCAGCTAAACAGAGCAGTGTTGAGTAACAGCTCCATTCCATACCATAACGAGCAGACCCGATCTCACATACATCATTTATTCCCAAAATACCAGTTAACATGCACAGGATACTTAAATCCTTTGTGCTTCTTGAGACTGGCTTCTGCTCCCTTCAAGTGAAGAAGTCAGGGCAAAGCTAACAGCTATTCTGTTTGCCCAGCAGCCTGCAAGCAACAAGGGGCTCTGCGAACAAAGAAGGTTAACAACAGCTGCTGCTCTGCAGCGTTAAAGGATACCATCCATAATGACATTACACTGTCCCTTTTACTTAATAAGTGCTGAATTTAAAAATAACCTACAGATTTCCTTTGATTTGTGGAAGCTCTGGAGGCTGAGACGGAGGGTGAGGGGAAAGAAGGGACAGAAAGGAGTAGTTTTTGTTGGGCAGTGATTGCAGCACTGCGGGCAGATGGACTGAAGACAATGGATCCTTGCACAATGAATGGAGGCCAATGGAACAAAACAGCAAAGCTATCAAAGATGGGGAGATAACAAGTGTTTCACATTGCTCATTTCCTTTCAGAAAAGTAAAAACTAACTATATATGTAAAAAAACCTCTGTACAGCCAAACTGCAAGGCATTTTCAGAAGGCTCTCAGTGAGGCAGTTTGCTCCAGACTCACACATTCAAGCAGGCAGATTTAAAGAGCTTTGAACACACATGTCATGCCCTGGCCCAAACTGTTCTTCCCTCCCATGGGGACATCTCCTCTTGCCCTCACTGAGGATCAAATAATACTGGAGCAAAGAGAAACCAAAGGTAATCACTAACACATGAAAACCAGCAACAGTAAAAGCAGCAAGTGCAGAAAGCCAAGTCCCACCATTCCTGATCCCGAATGGAAACCTGTCTGCTAGAGGCTCTACTGCTTTGCCTTTGCCTTGAAGCTACCAACACTATAATGAGGTCAATGTGTACACAACCAGCCTTCTGACAATAATAACTTGATGCACGCAGAGCCTTTGAGCCCCCGTCTGCCTAGTCATGAGCCCCTCAGTGGAGTGAGGAGGCAGTCAGTGGTGCCTAAGGGATGGCCCTTCACCTTCCTTTCAAGCATCTCCTACCTGTAGACAGTGGGAAATTCAGACAGACAATATAAACAGGAAAATACATCACACTTCAGTGATTTTCATCTTCAAAACTACAGAAGGGACTCAACAAAGGAGCAGGGGAGATGACAGGAAAGCCTATCACGTACTTCTGATGAATCCATTTGATCCTGCTCCTGATCAGACTTTTCCAGTGCAACCACTTTCTATTTTATGCCTTTGAATGGAAAAACAGGCCTTGATCTTACTATTAAATATGCAGATAGATCCTTGAGGCCAGACTTGTACAGAAAACACCACCAGAGTGCTAAGACATTAAATTAATCATGTAAACATTGAATGTATATCCAGAGTCATCCCGAGGATTCAGCAGCAGCCTGATCCTCCACTAACCCCTGCTCTCTTGCTTTGTCTGTAGGAGTAACTGGAGATTTCCTCAAAACCTGCAGCCCAGGTGCCCTTCTTTTTCTGAAGAGGTTGTGTGTAAGATGGACACAGTTTGCAGCAGGAGGCATAGCATTTGCAGAGGAAGAGCAGATCTGCTGGCTCCACCTGATGGGTTGGTGCTTCACACAATGCCACCAAATGTCAGTGCAAAGGTTTAGTGGAATTAGGATAACTGGTACATTACTTAACAGCTGTATAATTAGCCATGCTAAGCCAAGATGTTTCCCCTTGAAACCTAGTTTTTACTGTTATAAATAGCAGCGTTAATGATCTTCAACATCACTGGTTACACTTGAAGGCTCCAGCCCCTCCCCGGCCTCCACTGGCTCTTGGTGTCACTCACTGAATGTCACATTCTCCTGACTTTCTTGCAACATAGAAGACACAGAAAGAGAATAGAAAAAAAGGCAGAAACCAAAAATAAACTCAAAGATAAGTGAACCAGAAGGATCTGTCCTCACACACTTTCAAACCTTTGTGAATAGCAGCTGCAGCCTGTACTCCAGCAGTATTTTCAAGCATTAACTTTATTACATTGCACAGAAGCAGTAGGAGATGGTACCAGCTTTTTATACACAGGTAAACTGAGACAAAGGAGTGAAACAGTCCTTTTGGAGTCACACAGCAAGATGATGAATGGCAAGGAGAATGAAACCTGAGTGCCCAGCACATCATCATGCTATTTACCAAATGGTATAAAGCACCAGGGCACTCCGGCAGTGAGACGTCTTTCATAAATCTGTCATGGCACACTGCATGCTAATGAAGGGATATGAAGAGCATTTTTCTTTATTTTGAAGGTATTCAGTGCAGGAAAATTTGAAAGAAGAGTTCACGCTCTTTCAATAAAACCCATCTGCCAAATCCATGAGTGAGGCAGAACCCAGATTCGTCATCTCTGAAACCTGAAGTCCAGAAGATGCAGCTCTTAAACCCTCCCCACCCTGTTCGTTTATCACCACTGATATTAGCACCTAACCAAAACATCCCACCACTTCCACCAATGATTAAAACCATTTCTTTGTAAACATTTCATTTCAGCAGAGCTGTCTAAAGCTCTGCAATGCGGCAACACAATTTCTGGAAATGTCCACAGCACAGATTACAGACACAGTTACTGTAAAGAAAATAAATGATAATACACAGATATTTTCATCTGCTCCAAATTTCTCACCATGACTAGCAGCACATGTTGGAGAGAAAGAGCATCTTTGGAGGTAAAAAATAATCAAGTGAGAACTTTAAAGGCTGTTTCCAGGAAAACCGTTAGGGCTTTAATAAGGTTTAGAAATGAAAACTTGGGATAATACCATCAAGTGAACACTGCTGCTCATGTTTCCCTCTGCACTTACAACCACAGCTGCTGCTCTGGGCTTTTCATCAATGGGTTTTCAAAGCTATGTTTTGGGGGAATCCTCTCTCCAGAGACCCAGAAATCATTTATACAGCTTGAGAATGCCCAGCACATGTCTTACCAGAGAATCACAGACTGGTTTAACTTGGAAGAGACCTCAGAGTTCATTCAGTTCCAACCTCCTAGCATGGACTCTCACCAGACCAGGCTGCCTAGAGCCTCATCCAACCGGGCCTTGAACACTTCCAGGGATGGAGCAGACACAACCTCCCTGGGCAACCTGTTCCACCATTCTCACAGGGAGGAATTTCTTCCTCAGATTTGATCTAAATCTACCACTTTTCAGTTCAAAGCCATACCCCTTTGTCCCATTACTAGAGTCCCTTGTGACAAGGTCCTCTCTAGCTTTCCTGTAGCCCCTTCAGGTACTGGAAGCTGCTATAAGTTCCCCCCAGAGCCTTCTCCAGGCTCAAGAGCCCCACTCCCCTCCCCTTGTCTTTCACAGGAGAAGTATTCCAGCCCTTCAACTCACTGAGGAGGGATGAGGCAGAGTAATGTGTGTCCATGATATTCCCTTCACTGTGCATATACACACCCCACGGAGTTTCCCGTATCCACTAATTACTTTAATGCAGTGAGGAGAACAAATCCCTGAACACCAAGGCTGAAGGGAGCTCCTGAGAGTGGTGAAGGCTCTGTCTGCATCAGGCCAGACTAAAATACATAGACCCACACCTGCTGCTCCTCCTGAGCAGCTCTCAGGTCACTTTCCCTGAGAAGAAAATCTCATTACTGCTTTTACTTCAGACAGAAAAAAGCAGCTCTGTAAGATGAAGTGGCTTTCCCACATCACCCCGAGACACTGATCGCAATATCGCAGCCGGGGTGACCCCTGCCCCCTTCACTTCACACCTGCTGCCACATCCAGAGCGTGAACGTCAGCGCCACAATTCCACCAGAATTAATAACCCCAGTGCCAAGTTACTGAAATCTTTACTCACGTTACAGCAGCACTGGCAGTACAGACCGTGCTAAGTGCTCTTCCAACCCAGCAGAAGACCTGCAGCTTGTGGATATTTATTATCACCCATGCGAGACAGGCTTTTCTGAGCCAGGAGATCTGCTTGGTTATTGATCACCCCAGCCAGAAGAGGCTCGATCACACACAAGTGCAATAGCAGAACATGTTTTGCTCTGTAAGCTAAACCTAACACTCAGAAAATACATTTTCTGTATTGCAATCACTCAATCCTTTAATAAGAGCCTTAAAACTTGAATTAAAAGAACCCCAAAGCTCTTATCTTAACACAAAGTTACTAACCCATATTTTGGAAATCTGGCTACTTAATTTTTTGTCTTTGTTCTCTAGGCTCCTCACTTCACATACACATGCCAGCATACCAAACTGGAACAATTTTCAGATGGGGAACTGCTCCTCCTGCCATCAACTCTCCATCAGCCTCTTTCAAAGAGTCTCCATATTTGCCTGTTACTTTATAGTGAGGGGAAACCTCCCAGCTGGGAATTCATGTTTCTGAAAACCATGTTTCTGTGGAGGAAACAAGAAAGCAAATGGGTGTGGAGGAGGAAATAAATCAATTTCCTTAATGATTTGAAAGCCCCAGCAGTCCTGAGCAGGAAGCAATAACCTCCATGGACTTTCTGCTTTAAACACACCTGCTTTTCCTCTCCTCCCAGCTCCAATCTTTTGCTGTTTCCCTCCCAGCTCTCACCATGCCACCCCAAAGCCAAGAACACAATCGCAGAGGGAAAGCCATTAGAGAGGCAGCAGGCCATTACACTTCCCCGGTCAAGGGTAATTAGCCTAATTAAAATGTTGGTAGAGCTTGTAAATAGAAACAAGAGACTTGCAAAGAAAACAAAAAGATCTCAAACTAAATCCTCTTTCAGCTTTTCATCCTGAAAGTAGCAGAACCCAAGGACACTGCTCAGGTGGCAGTAGGGTCATTTGGCTCCCTGCAGCCTCTCGCCTGCTGAGTTGCCTGAACCACAATCATAGAATCTTTTAGGTTGGAAGACACCTTTAAACTCATCAAGATGAGGCATTAACCTAACTGTCCCGACCCACCGCTAAACCCTGTCCCTGAGCTCCAGACATCGATGACTATGAAACAGGTCCAGGGATGGCGATTCAACGCCCACCCCTTCCACCCCACCCCACCCCCCTTCTGTCCCAGGCATCCTCTGCCAAGGCCTGAGAACCTCTCCATACAGTTTTTCCTAATGTCCAACTCAAACTTCTCCCAGTACAACCTGAGGCCATGCCAATGGAGAAGCTGCTGCTCCACCCTGCAGAAGAGCCCTATCCAAGTTCCTGGGATGCAGCTGAGCAAAGAAACAAGAGAAGAAAAACATATGAGAGCTGAGGAATCCATTCACACTCATGTCCAGAGAAACCTGCCATAGTCACACTTCTGGGTCTATTTCAGACGTGTATTGCTGGGGTAGCTGAGGGGGAAACACTATCCTGAACTAATTCCTGACAGAGTTTTTGCCTCATGCAGTGCCACCTGTTTTGACGAGACTGGGTTTCGTAGCCAAAGCCTGTGGGGGAAGGATCCATGACTTTCTGCATTGCTGACATTTCTCTTTGCTTTGGATTCCCTTTGCACTAGGTACCGTATAAGCATGAGGCACTGCTGCAACTCTACAGAGCTCACAGATCTCTGGAACAAACTCGGCTGCAAAACTGCCCTGTACAGTGGGCTTGTGACTATGTCTGCGGGAACTTCTCCTCTCTCACACAAAGGAAGGAGGAACAGAGGCTGTCTGGCTCATGGCATCGCTCCATCCTCTCTCCAAGCCTGTAAGGGTGTTGCTAAACAAGGCAGTGATCCCGGGATGTGAAAGCTTCTAGCAAAAGCAGAGACCCGGTGCTGCTTGAGCCACAGAGAGAAAGGCACAACCTGATACACCATTAACACAAGGAGCCAGGGCCCAGCAGACAGCTCTGTGGTTCCTGGGTAGCATATGGTTCTAGGACAAAAGCCTTTAAACAAGGGGAAAATACATCTTTTCTTCTTTTGCAGCCTCACAGAGATGTTTTGTACTGGGAAAACAAGAAAAGACGAGAGTAACAGGAAACTGGTTTCAACTTGAAATCCTCACCAGGCCAAACAAAATGTCGGAGTAGATCAGACTCTTGTACAGTCTGTGCTAATGAGAGACATCAGCTGCCCCTGTCCAGCAAAGCTGAGCTGCTGAAGAGGAAAACCACAGAACATTCCAATCATAAAGCAAAGGACACCAGGGAATCATAGAGCTTCCATCACTCCAAGTGCACAGGACCGAATTGCAGCATTTACCATCAGCGTGGCACCTCCAGAGGGCGGTGAGTGATGGATCACTGCAGGACAGAGCTGAGGAGACACACACAAACCAGCATCTGGCAGACCCAGGGACAAGGATCTGTGTGGAGATGTAATCCCATCCACCGGAATCTGTCTGGCACACAAACAAAACCTCTGCCATCCATCCCACTGTGGGCAAGGCTGCAATCACCACTAGCTGGTTTTAACTTTTTCAGTTGTTCACAAATCCAAGGGGGCTACAAAAAAAATTGGAACCAGTCCTTGTTTGCTGCTGCTTCACCAGTGCAGTGCTTGCACCCAGTTATCATCCCAAAACCATCACGGACCTCCCAGAGCCAAGCTAACCCCTGCCCTCCCATAGCACTGCTTATACAGCATAGAAACTTGTTACCCTTCACCAGAGACTCCAGAGAAGAGTGGGGAGGAGAGGGGGGACCGGGTGTGCTGGGATTTACAGAGGTAAGTACATGCAAGAATCATCTTCATGTAGGAACAATCCCCCTGGAGTTTTTCTAATTTCTGCCACTTTGCTGGGAACTACCTCATGCCATTTTGTCTCTCAGTTTGCTCTATGGTCACTGCCTCACACTGACGCCTGTTGGGAGAGCAACCAGGTTGGTGGGGAGAGCAAAACACACAGGGCGTTTCTTTGTAAGGGGACAAAAAATCAGCAGTCACTCCAAAAGGACCAACATTTGTTGGAGGCTGTTGTCACTACAAGTGCCCAGTTTGAACCATATAGCTCCAAACCATGCAACCACTGGTAGGACAGAAACAGCTCTCAGAGCACTTCATGTATGACAGGTATATCCCAAAAATAAATCCCTCTCTGCTCACAAAAGCCCTCCACTGAAGCAGGAGATGTCAGAAGCTTGTACTGATTCACAGTGCAACTCACACCTATTGCCACTGAAGGACCAGTCACACTCTCCACAGCCCTAAAATGTGACTGCCTGGCCCAAGGCCAGCCAGCAGGATCTGTGAAGGGGTAGACAGCGAGATAGCCTACAGGAACAAAACTCTGGAACCACTAATACGTTAAGTAAAATTTATAAATACACTAGAACAGCTTAGTTACTCAACAGGGTCTTTTCCTACACATACCTGAGCTGATCCTCTGCCACGTGGAATTGCGAACGGTTGTTTAAACATGCTAACACAGTTAAAGTGAACCTTTCCTCCTATCGTATCAGTTACTGATGAAGGATGTGGCTGGTGCAAAAGAACCCAAACCTGTGTCACTCACCATCAGAACACTGCTAGGTATGACCTCATCTGACCCTACAGATTACATAGCAAGTAACTCCATTCCACAGAGGGTTGATCCATGGTACTTTGCAGGGATGCTCTTCCCAAAGTAGATGAGTATTTCGCAATCAATAAAACACATGTGTTCCATTGCTCCCGTAAATGAGGTCAATGACTGGGACACATATGATGATAGAAGTCACGCCCACAACAACATAGAAAAGATTAAAACACTATTCTTCTTATCCTGCTATTCTTTTCCCTCTCACATCACAGCGAGTAACTAACCTCCAGAGACCAAAGCAGAAAGAAAGAAAGAAAAAAGCTAAGAGCAAAGGTCAGCTGAGATTTTGACTTAATAAATTTGCAGTATCGATAGCACTGCTGTGGGGTACAAGACTCTCAGTCACAAGAAACAGGCTCCAGAACCAACCACTACAGAAATGTTCTCTGGATGTTTATCTCTACGGTGAGTAGGAATGAAGATCCTTTATTAAAATGACAAATTACACCTCAGGACTGTTAGTAAATACAAATCCCTAAGAAAATGTCTCTGTGACAGCAGGTTTGTTCACAACACCCATTCTTTTGATCGTGATTTGTATATTCACCTAAGAAACCACCAGTTGGACTTTCAGAAGGAACTTCTTCACAGTGAGGGTAACAGAGCATTGGAACAGGCTGCCCATGGGGGTTGTGGAGTCTCCTTCTCTGGAGACATTCAAGACCCTCCTGGATGTGTTCCTGTGCAACTTGGTCTGGGTGATCCTGCTGTGGCAGGGAGATTGGACTAGATGATCTTCGGAGATCCCTTCCAATCTCTAATGATTCTATGATCCTCTTTATTTGCATTGCAGTCTGTTGTGAAATGCCACTGTATAATTATTTCCCATAAATAACCCCTAATGAATCGAAGTGGAGAGGGTTTTGCACACTGCTGCACTGACACACTACATGTTCTTACTCAAGATGCTAAACGTACGGATTGAACCCTCCTACCTAGATTAACACGTACGGATTGAACCCTCCTAGATTAACGCCAACATGTCCAACACTTGAAGTGCTACATTTTCGGGGACTACTAATAAAAACCTCTCTATTCACAGCATACAAATAGACTCTACATTATCCCACTGAGCGCATCACTTGGGTGTTACAAATTGGTTGTCTCTCTTCAGAGCACAACTTGCTTCTGCTTCACACTGATTTGAAGGATATGGAAAGCATGGGAAATGTTTGAGATATAAGGCAGAACAAATTGCAAACCTAGTTGTATTTATCACCAAAACCACATTATCTGCTGCTGTAGCTGCTGCCTTTATCTTCATAGTTATTACTTGCCCATATATAATGGAAAACTAAATATACACATTTTCTGCCAGGCTTGCATCCTGTTGTAAGCGCATTTAACCTGATAAAGTACAGTGCAAGCTGGTCACAAGGGTGCTAAAGAAATAACTAATTATTTGCAAACCTTCTTCAAATGGAGAGCCCTGACCCATTCATAAATTTATTTCTAATTATTCTGTCAGAAATTATGCTTCCCATAAATATCCATTGATAGGTGTGTGCCAGAGGGGTGTACACCACGGCTCATGCTCTGAGATGACTGTAGCATGCCACGGACAGCATGTCCTGATCTGTGCCTTGCAGGATGCTGTATGCACACAGGTTTCCTCATGATTTGCTAAAGATAACACATACAAACATGCAACGCTACCTTTTCACTAGTGAGAGCAATTAGACACTGCAATAGCCTTCCAAGGGAAGTGGTGCTTTTTTGATCTTCAGACAGTTTTAAGGCTCAGCTTGACAGGGTGCTGAGCCAGCTCATTTAAACTGGATTTCTTCAGCTTAAAGCGTTGGACCCCATGATCCTCAAGGTCCCTTCCAACCTGGTCTGGATACTTTTGTAAGACAGCATTTCAATAACTTTGTTAGGAACAGATATTAAAGGCTTCCTCCTCCTACCGAATGACCACTGGGTTAAAACCCCTCAGCTCTAATTAACCCAGCCCAACATGAGCATGGCAAATTACTCCCATATATATTTGAAAGACACATCACAAACCTCTAACACATGACATTTCCCACTGTACCTTCCAAACATCATTCGGAGCCACAAGACAAACTCTTTCAACAGAGTTACCACTAACAGATGGGCATCTCTGCCATGAAGCTGGTTCTCATTAGGACTGTGTATGTTACACATGTTGAAAGAATTTGCAAATATGTTCTGTGGTTGACAGCTAAGCTCAGGACTGTAAGTAATGTGAACTTCAGTGTGTTTACACTGTGTTTTCTGTAACAGACCCATCGTGTGCCTAACAAACACTCATGTGTACATGGACAGGCACACACATGAGTTTGTTTTAACAACCAAAACATAAAACAGGTGTTAAAATAGTTAACTCATAGCTGGGTGTCCTGGTTTGGGCTTAGATAGAGTTAGTTTTCATCCTAGTCAATGGTGCAGCGCTGCGGTTTGGGTTTAGCATGAGAATCATGTTGATAACACACTGATGGGGTTAGGTTTTGCTAAGCAGTGTTTATACAAAATCAAGGACTTTTTGCTTCTCATGTACTGCCGGGGGAAGGCTGGAGGGATACAAGGACATGGAAGGGAATACAGCCAGAAGAGATGACCTTGAGTGGTCAAAGGGATTATCCAGACCATATGACATCGTGTCTAGGGTATAAACTGTGAGAAAGCTAGCTGGGGGCTGGCTATGAACCAGTCAGCGAGTGATGAGCAATTGCAATGTGCATCAGCTGTTTCATATCTTCTAATTCTAGTATAATTACTGTTATCATTAACTTCCTTTTCTATCCACTGCCTTTATCTCAACCCATGAGTCTCAATTTCTTTTTTCTTCTTTTTCCCAGTTCTCTCCCCCATCCCACTGAATGGGCTAACACTCTGCACTGGAATAAACACCTTCACCAGAAATGCATTCCCAATAGATTTCTGCTCAGCTACCGGCCCCTAAGGACAGGATTCAGAAATATTTCTACTTCATTACCAAAGCGCTTTGTTCCCTGAATATATGTATTTATTTGTCATCTTGCTATTTAAAATACATAATTAAGCTCTTCAGAAGTTCTCTCTGTATCTATTTACACAACATTTTTGCCACCAGAAGAATGGCATAAGGAATTTAAAGCTAATAAATACAATTAATTAAGTTAAAATCTTGGAACAATACAGCACAAAAGCTGCTGGGGTAGAGGCACAGAAAGGCAAAGTACTAATACATCACACAGGTAAAGAATAGTCAATCCTCTACAAGTCTAAAGCCTGGAGCAATTAATTCTAAAACCTTACACAAATATGCCAGGCATGAAGGGGCTGTCTGTGAACTGCAAAGAGAGCTCTGGAACTCTGCTTTCCAAATAGTGATTTTATTAGATGAGCGCACAGCTCCCTTTTGATTTGCAAGAGCCTTACAAGATGTAAGAGGAGCACGCAGACATGTTTAATTGCCAATGATACTGTGCCACGTTTCAACTTCCAGCATTAGCATCTCAAGGTAGAAGAGCATTACAACCCTTTCAAAGCTTTAAAATCCACTTTCCACATAAACACTTTCTCTGCCTGAGCTTCCCTTTCGAGTCTTTTGTCTTGTGCTCACCCTTCAGTTCAAAGAAGTAAAATAACAAGATACTGAAATATTAAGATAACTCATGATACTGCCTTGAAGCAAGAGGGATAGTAAAGCGCCCTTCGCGCCTCAATCTTTATCAATAAAACACAGATGTTTCCCAAGTGCGACTCGCTTGCCTGCTCCATGCAATGATGCACCACAATTTTCAGCTCGACTAAGAGCCCTTTACTGCACTCAGGCACCTTAAAAACAGATGGAAATGGTTGTCTTAATATTCCTTGCCTGGTGAAAGCTACCAGAGGGCAGCTATAAGAGCTTTGGGCCACCTCTGCCCAGGGCAGAGTGCTCTACCGTCCATCTTGCTCCTGGCATGGGACCAAGCATAAAGCAGGGCAGCCCCATGGGCCTTCAACATGCTTTGGATGTTGGTGGGATCAGGTTAATTCAGGAACCAAAAGCCATGGGTACTCTCCTTTGTCTCACTCCACAACAGAAGTGACCACAGTGCTTCAAATGGAGAGTGGAGCTGCAACACAAACCCAGCAGGATGCAGAGAGCCCAGATCAAGTCCAGCTGGTAGATCATGGATGCACTGCACAGAAACCACAGAGCTTCCAGAAGCATCGATACAGTAAAATTAAGTACCGATGCACATGTGAATACAACGATTTAAGCTTCCCCATCTACCTGCAAGATGTCCATTTCAGTAGGCTGAAACAAAAAGCTCCGTCTAACAACTGTCAATCCTCAGGCTTTCAGTCACCTACCCTATCAAATACAATGCAAGCTATGCTGATTTGGCATTGTTAAATTAATTGCTACCAATCTGACTGATAAGCTCCTACAGCAGTCTCACATTACTTAACAAGGGTCTACATGAAAGATGGGGAGGGACTCACTCCTGGTCAGGGAGTGTAGATATAAGGAGTAATACTCATAAACTGAATGAGGGGAGATTTAGGTTAGACTGAGGAAGAAATTCTTCCCTGTGAGGGTGCTGAGGCACTGGAACAGGTTGTCCAGGGAGGTTGTGGCTGCTCCATCCCTGCAAGTGTTCAAGGCCAGGTTGGATGAGGCTCTTGGAAACATGGTCTGGTGAGAGATGTTGCGGCCCATGGCAGAGGGTTGGCACTGGATGGTCTTTAAGGTCCCTTTAAACACAAACCAGTCTGTGATTCTAAAATCTCAGATTTTAGAGCTGACTATTGAATCCTGAAAGGAAGCATTGAGACAGAGCAGAGCATTAACTGTTTCCACTGCAGTGTGAGTGCATTTCTTATTAGACACTAGAGAATCCAATCCAAAAGGTCAAAGCCTGTAGAAATCCAGGCTGTGCTAGATGTGTGTCAGGACTATGCTCCTCATCACTAAAGGGGAAATGAGGGAGAAGACTGTAAACCAGTTATTCTGTGCCCTTTACCAGTGTTATAGAACTTCTCTAAATGCTCGCAAGTAAAGATAAAACCATTAACACACATCTCTCACTGCACTCTGTATCACTAGTTATGCCACTAGAAAAGACAAACCATTTTTAAACTTCAGCTCTACCCACACTTATAATGAAGATGTGATAATTAGTGATAGCCACCACTCCCATCCAGCCACACTGAAATGTTTTTCTACTTCTTAGACCATTAAAAAATAATCACGGCTGAATAATACATTAGCAAGGCTGATCACGGCAAAATATAGTTTGTCAGTTCTCCTGCTACTAATCTGCTGAGGCGTCGTAAAGGCAGTGAAAACCTGTAACATCTCACAGAACAGGACCCAACACAACCGCAAACCCACATTTCAGCTAGTCACTAGGGAAGCTCTACTGGAGGTGGTGACAGCAAAGTGCTGCCTTTGCAAGCTCCAACCACACAGTTAACAGCCACGGGTGACTGTGAAATGCTTGATATGATCACATCCCCCCTGCAAATTCACTTGCTCTTCTGCAAACAGATCCTAATAGCCAAAGCCCTTGTGAGCCTCAATGCAGAAGCAGGAGGACCCTAAGAGCTCGCTGGGCTCTGTCAGCTTCCCAGAACTTCCCAGAGCCTTGATTTTTGCCGTTTCCTGGCAGCAGCCCCTCAGGGTGCTGAGACAGGCTGTCACTCACACCAGACCCTGCAGATCTTCTGACACAAAACCTTTTCTCTGTTCTTTTCCCCTTACACAAACAGGAAAAAACACTACTGACATTAAAAAAGTACTACTGGCCATATGAGTTTGAAGAAATGAGACTCAGTTAGAAATGTCATTTCTGGTTGCCTGAGAAAGGCTCCTCTCAGTGCCTCAAAAACTGTAACATATTTTGTGTTAAGTAAAATCTTACTGGAAGTGGGGAACGATTCATCACCCACTCTGAGCCTGTTCTAACCACACTCAGACTCAGCAGCTGGCAGAAAAGAGAAGAGACAGCTCCCTGGGTCTTCTGCTTCTCTCTCACACAGATCTTCTACTTTTAAATTGCAATGTGATGCCTGTTTGAGCTAGCTGCAGCTTCAGCCTTTTGCCTGTCAGTGAACATTTACCCTCTTAATTCCAGTCCTGCAGCCAGACCCACGTGAAGGCTCCGGGTGTTTCCAGGTTCCCCCTGACCTCCATGTGTAGAGCCCACCAGCTGCTCTCTACCAGCACCACCAACAAATAGAACAGCCAAGGCTGTGATGTCTTTGCCCTACTTTGGAGAGAAACAAGAAAAAATCTGGGATGTTTTGGAACACCAGTTCCTTTTGGTACACCAGTTCCCTGCCAACTGATGCTGCAGCAGCCACTGGGACAAGACTGCTTTTTCTTTCCCTTGTTCAGGTAGCAGGAGGCAGCCAGAAAAGACTGTTTTTCGTCTGGTAACTGGTCAGAACTGCAGCTTGCAGTGTTCCTACAATGCCACTGAAAACGGAAAAACAATCCCCGCCCCCCCAACTCTTCCCTAAATGAGAATAATATGGCCGAGGAAATAAAAGGAACGGCTTCACCTGAAATGCTGATGCTCGTCGTGTGTGTGTGTGTGTGTTTAAAAAACAAAGGAAAAAAACATGAGGGGTGAAAAAATAAACAACAAAAAGGAAAGGAACGGACGAAAAACAGGAGTAATAAAACCCCAGTAAGGAATCTCATGGCTGGGAGGCTCCGGGCACTTTGCCGGTCGGTCCGCAGAGGGAGCCCCAGCCCCGCCGAGGAGCCGCTCGGAGCAGCCGCGCTGGGTGCCGCGGGGCTGCAGAATCCGGAGACTCCGAACTTCCCCCCTGACCCAAACCAGCCCCCTCCGAACGCTCCGGGCTCGCTGAAAAACGCACGAGTGCCATCGTACACAGGACACTGGTGTTCAGGAGGAGTAGCAGGTGGGCAGGATTTGCGGGTGACTTGGAATCGCTAAGGAGGAACTGGAACAGTTACACCGCACCAGCTCGGGCACCACTGGAACACCACTGGTGCCAGTGGTCTTCGTTCAGTCCCTATGCGGGTTGTGAAGGCAGATACTGAGCAAACGGACAGGCAGAAGGAAAACCTGCTCCCCCCTAGTTCACTGGCAGCTGGCAGAGGTGACAGCTGAGTGCTCCAAACTCAAGGCTGTGGCATTTGAGGTCATGGGCTTAATGTTTTAGTTTGAAGCATCTCTTTAAAGTCATAGATGGCAAACTGATTTCCCCTGAGAGATCTGAAAATTATAGCATGCAAAAATTTGGTTACTCAGCTTGTGACCAAAAAAAAATCACAGAAAGTTGGACAATGTCCATATCCTGAGATTTTCAGTAACATCTGTCTTAAGGGTAAGAGTTGTGTTATTGAGCAGGTTAGGACTTGAGGGGAGGGTTTCCCCTGCCTTAAGGTTTTTGACAACAAAAGGCACGACAGAATGTTACAGGGGAGATTACCTGATGGCAGGGGAAATCGGGTGCAGTTCATTATCGTCGCTGAGTTAATATCCAAGAAGCAAATTGCCCCAGTCACTGAAGCCATGGGAAACTGCCTTCATTATTGTGACCACACTTCACACCAGCAATTTGCACCATGGTTACGCAGTCTTGTGTTTTAGTAAAAACAGAAACTCTTCAAATAATCAATAAAAAAAGGGCTTTGGATAAAACCCCACTGACTGCTAGTTACCTCCTTCTGAAGCCAACCCTCCCCTATCAGCATAAAACTTCAATTGGGACATTAAAAAAAATCAATAAGAAAGTAAAAGTCCTTAAAATTGAACAGCTTAATCACTGAATTAATTCAAGTAGATTAAAAATATTGTAAATTATCAGAACTCTAAAGTGTGCTGGGTGAACACAAATGTCCAATGGCCGAATCTCCTCACTCCTCGTGTGGAAACAAACTCCATCAGCTGTCAGCAAAACCTTCCCCAATACTTCCAGAAATCATCTTTCTTCTTAAAAAGCCTTCCCAGATAAAAAACAGAAAAGAATTCTTCATTTCATGCAACAGGCTGCAGAAGTCCTAGTTCAAGGGTGAAAGGAAGGACAGAGAGAAAACTGCCTTTTCCCCTCATCCAAGTCCAGCACCTGACATGTATTCCTAACAGCTTGTATCTCAGCTGGTATGTTGGTACCGCTGCATGCTCTACACAGCAATGAGAAAGCCCTTAAGAGTTTATCTCACTTCTGTGCTCACTCTCCAGCTAAGTAGTAACTTAATGAGCAAACTCCTCAGCTGGCAAAACCCACTCCAGCTCCCTTGCAGCCAGCTGAACTACATCACCGCTCCAAGTACTTCTTCCAGTTGCACCTTCTCCCCCAGCACAGCCCTGCTGCAGCCAGTGCATCCCACTGAACTGGGATTTGGAAGAGAGTTGTGAGGAAAATCCAGGCATTTCCATTTCTCTTTGTTTGAGGAGAACCTTTCCATCTCATTGTGTTTGGCTCCAAGTCACCAGTTTTATCTTGCATTTCACACTTAAGGAAACTCAGCCAGGCCTGCCAAGCACTGCGAGGGATTCTGTCAAAACTTGGACAAGCTGAAAAGTTGTACATTCTTCTAACTGCAAACCCTAAAGCAACTCAGACTTTCATTTTACTGGCAGCTCAGGTTTGAGTGTTTCATGACATTTGGCCAACCTGGCTTGAGTTTTCCATTTGAGCTTTCATTACAAAATCCTAATTCCAGAAGAGTGTAATTAATACTTTTATTAATAGTATCTGTAGTAAAAGATTATAGGACTTGGGAGAATAGTTCCAAGTGCATTTTTCTGCCCAGCAGGCTACATAGAGTCCAAAAAGGAGATCTGGCCTTTAACAAAAACCGTGTGGTAATGATAAAGTAGAAGTCTTCAGAGACCCAAATGCTGAGACCATTTCCCAATGGTCTAGTTAGACACATTGCACTGTCAGCCCAATAGCACACACCACACAACTAATAAACAGCAGTTTCTGTTCCCAGAAATTACTTGCTCAGTGTGACACCCATCACTTTTGGTTGGAGGGGCCCTCATGAGTGACCTTGTCCAAACCCCACTCCAAGCAAGGCTGATTCCACTCAAGAAAGGTCAGGCTGCTTAAGGGAGATGTGGAATCATAGAATCAAATCTCCAAGGATGCAGATCCTGCAGCCTCTGGACTGAAGGGACCTGCCCCACTGGCAAATACAAAACCACTTGAGTCCTGATCTCACCAGCTTCACGTTACCCTGTGCTCCTCAGCACACTGATGTTGGCATCACAGCCCAGCAGCCAGCACAATAGACCACAGCTTTCTAATTACAGATGGCAGGTTTGGAAACAGCTCAGGTGTCCATTTCCCACATTTTCTAGTCTGTCCCAAAATCTGATAAGCCTCAGAGCTTGAATATTAAACACAAGTGTTTATAAGCCCTGCCACCTTCCCAATCCAGCAGCACACAGAGTGTTCTGCTGGATGAACTGCCAACATGCTGCCAGTTGGGATAAGATGGTGTCAACCCTCTCAGCTGGATTTCAGAGGGACTGGTAGTGTGACAAACTGTTACACATGCTTGCTATGAGGCTCAAATATTTTTATTAACATAAATGAGCAGAAGTTAGGTTAATAATCTGAACACACTGACAGATGTTCAACAAACACTTGGCATTGCTGTAGCCAGAACAAGAATGAAATGTGATGTTGGAACAGCCTGCAGAACAACACAACCCAAAGCAACAAAGCTCTTGTACCAGGTTAGACAAATAACATGCGCAGAAAAGGCATGCTGTGTCCTAGCATAAACCCAACATGGATCGTGAAACAGCTGTGTCTACAGGCTTGAAAATTTTGCAACTCACTGTAGAAAAAGAGTACTTCCAGTGCAAGGAGATGCTGTGGCTGGAATGAGGGTCAGGCTACTCTTGAACAGAATGGGAGGAGAGAGGATGTCCACTTGTTCACAATGGATGAAACAAGTTTAAGGCATCTCTTTTCAGTCATTTTCTTAGTATTGAATTCAAGTTCTGGTCCAGTTCGATCCAAGTGCAAGTTTTGAGTACATCAGTGGGCCCTTACTCCCCTGAAAATGTCACTGCTCTATAAAGATACAGGATTAGTAAATACGACAAACTTGACGGGTAACTGTGACATGAAGGGTTTCTGATCAGACAAAGATAAGAACAATTAGAGTTTTATTCAACTGCTAGTACAACAGCTCAGGGAATGCTGTGTGAAAACGTTCCTCAGGAGCAGGGAACTGGGTATGGCTGGGCTGGCTGATCTGTGCAGCACAGATGTTCCCCTGTGCTGCCTAATAGTTTCTGCAGAGTTTTAGGTAGGTTTGGGGTACCTGTGTTGGAGAGCTTCAGGTAAACACACTGGGTGCCCCCTATTCACAAGGAAAACAGTGTGATCAAAAGCTTCTAAATGAGCTACAGTTTAGGAGCTGAGAATTAGAACTCTGAAGATTTGCCTCTCCTTACAAGAGGATGTTTGCAGCACCATTAGTCAAAATGCTTCTTCACTCCCTCCCCCTTGCTGTTTTTTTAAGGCTCAGTGGACCGGGAGATGTTGAAAGCTTCAACTCTTCTATAAGTGAGAAACTGTGTGGTTTGCCCAGGTGAAGCCTCAGATCTTTTACCACCCACACGACTGCCTGGCTGACTTTTCCCTTCCTGAAGGGCAGCGTAAAGTGAGCAAATGAGGAACAGATTTTGACTTAAGGTCAGCAGCCGCAGAGGCAATCCAGACCCTAAATTCCACCAGTTTTACTAAGACTTTGACTCCAAGTACGTAAAGACAGTTTGTCATTGGGAGCTGGTTAAATGCGGTTCTGAGAAACTTCGGGAAACAAAGCCCTGATTTCCAAGAGACTAAAACTGGGGCAAGATAAAAGCCTTGGAAAGGCTGACAGGGAATGACTTTTTGCAGGTTTCCTGATACAAACATTGGAATTACTGATGGAGGAGGGGTCCCTGGGTGCCGCACACCTTCAGCACTGCGCAGCGATGCTCTTAGCACATATGAGCTTCACTTGCTCAGACCCCCCCCACCTGTTTGTAAGGCGGCACAAAACAATTCTCACATGTAAATGACTATAGGCTGTTCTGTTGACTTTCCTCAGAAAAACCCCAACATTTTTCCATTCTATCCTAAGGCTCTAAACTGCATGAAATGATTTAAAAGCTGTAAAAAGCTGTGAGAGGGGAGTGAGTAAGTAGAGAAAGGCCGCAAAGGAGGTGAAACAAAGCCCAGGATAACTTTGGACTTGTAACCACTGTGTGTCAATAGCATCGTTTTACAAGTTAAATATTTTTCTTAAAGTGCTAATCCAATCTAAACAAGGGTTTGAGTCTAAATTAAACAAACGCCACTTTCACCAGTATTAGCTAAAATATGCAATGCTAATTTCAGCAGGCAGGCACTAACCAGAGCAGCTACGCAGACTGTGCTGTTCTCCATGGCAAAGAAGGAAAGATATTAACTTAGACTTCCTTTTTTTTTTTTGAAGGAAAAGGAAAACACTGCTACAAAATCCACAGTGAAGCTTATTAAAAATAACCCTAAACAACAAAAAACCCCACCCCACAAAAAAAAAACAACCCAACCCCCCAAATTTTCTGCACACTGATGCTTTTTAAAGAGTCTTTTAAAAAGAAGAACTTCCATTGCATCTCCACTTCTGATTCAATTTGCTGTCAAAGGTCATGAGCTAAAATATACAGTTTACGCTAAAAGCAGGAAGCGGAGTGAGTAATTGAATAACATCAGGAAATGGAAGAATACTGCCATTTTCCTAATGGATATAGTACAAGGTTTACTCCCTCCAAATTGAATTCTAGAAGCTCCTGTAGTAAGGGGTTTATTTTTCTTCAGCTTGAATTTTAGCCTACGAGGTCGAAAGAAAAACTCTTTGTGCAATCAAAAGGACAAAACATCACAGCAGCTTTATTTTCTAACAGACAAAAAGATGATCGTTCCTGCAGGAAAGCAAAAATCCCCATTCACCAGAGTTGGAGGCAGAACGGGTGTAGCAGGTTGGCTGTTTAATATACATGGGCTGGAAATAATTCTCCTAAATCAGATCTCTGAATTATTCATGAAAAACAGATTTCCATGATTTAAATTAGAAAGACTTAAAATTACGAGCCTTGCATTGCTATTGATAGGTGAGGTCTCTTTCCCCCAGTGCAATGTCACAATCTTGCAGGGTTCTATGCCAAGAAATGCTTTATGATCACTCTCAAATAGCAGGTAAGATGCCATGCGCTTACTGCATTGGGAAACAACACACCCATGGTACCTGCTGTAGACCAGTAATAGCACACCAGTAACAATCATATCCAAATGCATCGTTATTATAAAGAAGAAAGTTGGAGGGGGTTGTTTTCAGTATTTATTGCAGGCTAAAGCACAGGTTCATTTAAAACATTGGAAGCACAAGCTTCAATACTGAAAATAATACCTTTCCATCACCAAAACCACAGCAATTCTTACAGGAAACATCAGACCACAAATCTGACTCGAAATCTTTGAAAAGCACTTTGTAACCATACACTTGCCACCTCCTCCCATCGAGTACTGCTACTCATTCGTAAATAAAGTGTCACTAATAAGGTGAAGGTTTTACATCGACTTCCTGACCGGGATTCTCCAGTCATTCAACACAAACTCCACAGCCAGCTGTTAGGGCTACAGTGCTTTGTACTGGAAATTATTAATATTCATTGATCACACAGGTACTTTCAGCTGAAGATCTCCAAACAGTGCACAAATTCTCTGATTAAACCTTTATGCCTTGATTAGGAATTGGTAGACGAGTTCTTTATGATTAAACACAATTTGCATGCAGGATGAACATGGGGAGATGAGGCAATGACTAGGCAGAGGGCAGATGGCACATCCATGGCCAGAGGGTCACGGTCCCCATCCTCAGCTCCCACCCTGCCATCACTACCTTGTGCTCTCTTGAGAGGGTTTATGCTGACATTGCATGATTTATTCAGTGACAGCTAAACTTGTTTCCGAATTGTAAGCATACTTTTGTAAATCCCCAGGTTGGGCTGCAACTAAAAAGTTGACACAACACCACTTGAATTGAATTTAGAGGCTCAGGCTGGACCAGAGGCCAGAACAGCTAGAATAACTCACAACCCAAAGGGCTTGTTCATAGCACCAGCTTCTGTGGGAGACAGCAAAATCCTTGTTCCTTGAGTTGTCACTTTGGCACAAGAAGTACTGAACCTCAACTCCTTTCACAATTAGAAGGATCAGACCTCAGCACATAGTTCCTCTTTACCATAAAGAGAATACGATCGATATAAAATCTCACAAATGGAGATCAGCCACCCAAATACAGCTCTGACAACACTGCACTAACACATCAGTATCTCTTCATCGCCTTCTTCACAACCAGGATGCTTATTTGTACATTTATTTATTGTCTTAAACAAAGGAGCTATTTTCCCTCACCTAGCAAGGCTTATTGAGCAGGTTCTATAATTAACATCAAAGCAATTTGAAAGCTGTTTGACTTGCTAAAAGCCAGTAAACAAGCAGGAAGCAATAAGGTGCTTTACAAGAGAAGAACATGTGTCAGGGGGAGGGGAGACTATGAAACATTAAATCGATTGATTAGTAATTTTTAAAAAATCCGGTTTTATTAACCCTCTGTCTGCTTTGAGCACTTGATTTTGATTTTTAGTTATAAAAGTACAAGAGTTTCTGTTCAACTAGATTAGAGGAAAAGCTGTTCAGAAGGAAACAGTGAGCACAGTCAGTAAAAAATGAGAGAGAGAATTTTGATGGAGCAAAGTCCTGCTGCTTGATATCACTACAGTAAAATCACCTGCTTTATGATTAAAATAGTTTTATTAAAGTATTTAGACAAAGCCAACCTGAAATCCCTTAAAGAAAAAGTAATAAGCATCAGTTTCCAGTTCTACACCCATTCTGAGCTTCGTGATTTTTATTCATTTATGGAGTCTGAGGGACTGGGGAGGAAGCTTAGCAGGGTGAGTTGGGCTCAGCCCTGACTGTATGTTAGGAGCAAGCTTGACTTTTCTCTCTTTTACTCCTCTCTGTGCTCAGAGAAGAGCGGCATGAGGGGGCATTCAAGTTTTCTCTCTTAAGCATGTGAGTTCATACGTCTGTTTGTACGGCCATCCAGCACATGGGAACTTAGGGGTGATGTTGCGGCTCTTTGCTTCAATGGCCTACAGCCTTGGATAGTATCTAAATCAACTTGTTCATGCAAGCCAATCATCTCTCTGCTTCATGCTCTCACAATTCCTTGCAGGATCTCACTGAACTTTGGGTTGCAATCAGAACTTCCTGCTAACATTTATTTTTATGCCAATTTACACCTCTGTTGTCTTTAGTCAAACTTTACCTTTAGATCTTCTGGGTGTTCAAACACAGGGCAGATCTAGAAAGGTCTTTATCCTATTTCTGCAGCTTCGTTTTGCTGAACTAGAGAGAGAACATTCTTCTGGTGCTCCCCATACCAGGAGGGACTGTGATTAAACTGCAATAGCAATTCTTCCCTAACTGGAGAAAGTGGAGAATTACATTTTCTACAACACAGATCACTGCAACGGCTCACAGACATCAGGAGTGTAAGACAACAGACAGCCGCAGGGGAGGGTTAGGCTGGACATTAGGAAAAGCATTCTACAGAAAGAACAGTCAGGGATGGGAACAGGCTGCCCAGGGAGAGGGTGGAGTCACCATCCCTGGAGGGGTTTAAAGATCACTTAGATACGGTGCTGAGAGATTTGGTCTGTGGTGACCTTGGTAGAGTAGGGTTAGTGGTCAGACTTGATGGTCTCAAGACTCTTTTCCAACCTGAGTGATTCTATGATCAGAGAACAGCCAAGGCTGAAAATCTGCTCCTGCACTTGCCTGAGTGGGGGTGGATTCTGGAGTATCAAGAAAGCCTACTTCTGTTAGTGATCAAACTGAATCACCTTCCCAATAGCTAGTGCCATACAGAAGGATCAATCTGAAACTGATCCTACACTGATCATTAAAAAGCAGAAAATGAGAGGCATGAGGAGTCTGTATTTGTCAACCCCTACACAGCAGTGCTGATCCTGGAGGCAAACTTCCAGCACCACTGAAAATGCAGAACCACAGTAACTTCTGCAGGTGATTTTCTGATCTTCTATTTAATTAATTCTTTCGTTTAGCAACAGCAAGTTTTACTTACAGGTAATTCTTTCATTTCCACTCGGACAGCTTCACTGTATTTTAATATGGAGCAGAGAAAATTGCACCAGGGAAAGGTCAAGACCAAAGGACAAGTTTGTTTTGTCTCTTTCAGGAGTCATGGCCTTAAGTAGTCACTGTGTTTCTTCAACTAGCAATGGAACTGATTCGAAACAGCCTTTTGAATTATTCAAGAGTTCAGGAAGCTCAGGATAAAAAATAAAATACTGTGTCATGGGCAAAGAACCAAGGAGGCCTTCCCACGGCAGGTAGCTCACATCCTGTGAAAACAGGGTTCCATTTCAGCAAGTTTGGCCGCAAGTAACAGTGAAGATGTCTCACATAGATGTAACATTCCAGCTTGTGGAACTTCACAAAGCTGACAGTAACCTCCTCAGGGTTAAGGAAGATCATCAATAATTTTCCTGGGCTTTGTAACCTAGTCATGTTTAGCTGAAATTGAATAAATCATTGAATCATAAAGGTTGGAAAAGACCTTTGAGATCATAAAGTCCTACCATCCAACCTACAACCACTAACCCATCTCTTGAAACACCCTGGCTACCCATTTGTTGAATCCCTTCAGGGATGGTGCCTCCACCCCTTCCCTGGGCAGCCCATTCCAAGGCCTCCCCACTCTTGCTGGGAAGAAATTTTTCCAATACAAACTTCCCCTGGCACAACCCCTTCTCATCTCCTCTTGACCTATCCCCTCTTGTCCTATCACTGGTCACTAGAGAGAAGAGGCCAATACCCCCCTCACTCCAACCTCCCTTCAGGTAGTTGTAGAGAGCAGTGAGGTCTCCCTCCAGCCTCTTCTTCCCTAGGCTGAAGAGCCCCAGCTCCTTCAACCTCTCCCCATCAGACCTGTTCTCCAGACCCCTGACCAACCTAGTTAGTAGAAACAGTAGAAGGATTATCAATGCAAACACACACAGTCTTCAAAAAGCCTCATGCTACTGCAGGGGGACCATGTGTGGCCTCTGGAGCGGGTCACAGATGCTCCCCATCAGACCGGCTAAACCCAGGAAAGGCTTGAAAGCTTCACAAGAGCACCACAAAGCACTTCAGTCCATGAAAGCAATTAGGCTAACTCAGTACCTGGATTTCACACTGCTTTAGCTTCCCAGGCTGTGGTAGCACTGCCACTCATGCTGCTGCCATGCTATTTTCCACTTCTTAGAAATCTGAGCCACAGATGTTGCTGTTCAGACATCGGGCACCAGCATCTCACAAACTCTTGGAGGAACTGTAACAGGCCCTGTGCCAGCAGGATGCACTATGGCCACAGCTAAATACATTGCCCTTCATCGAATCATAGAATCCTTAGGGATCAGAAACAACCTTGAAAGATCATCTAGTCCAATCCCCCTGCCACAGCAGGACCACCTAGACCAAGACGCACAGGAACACATCCAGGCAGGTCTTGAATGTCTCCAGAGGAGGAGACTCCACAATCCCCCTGGGCAGCCTGTTCCAATGCTCCATTACACTGAACTGTGAAGAAGTTCCTTCTGATATTTATATGAAAACTCCTCTGTTCCAACTGGCACCCATTGCCCCTTGTCCTATCCCCAGATGACCTTGAGAAGAGCCTGGCTCCATCGTCCTGACACCCACCCCTCACGCATTTATAGACATTAATGAGGTCTCCCCTCAGTCTCCTCTTCTCCTTAGACCTCCTCTGTGAATACAGAAGTTATGGGGTAAAAAAGAATGAGTTGCACAGCTTCAAAAATTCAATATTCTCATGAGAAGAACCTGAGGATGAGCTTCCAGTTAGTACACAGGCAAAACTATAGGGCAGTAGTCTTGCTTAGGTTGAAGCTCTAACTGAAAGATTTTGCATTTGTAAAATTCCATATTTTCAGAATTTTTGCAGAATACAAAAACAAAGACAATTGTAAAACTTGCTGCAGATTTTCAATTCTATATGGTCACTTGATCGTGAAGTCTTTTATCACTTAAGCAAGAGCTTCATCTATCTCCAAGCAGCCTCAGCTGATAATTTTTTGCTCAACTCCTTACTGGTAATGTGCTTAGCAGCTCCTAAGACAGCAATTGATTCCACTGCACATTTAAAACAGGGTCCACTTCCCCAAACAGCACCTTTCCATTCTCAATTAAATAGGGGACCAACATTGAGTGAAAAGAGAGAATCCTGAGAGACAGTAACTGCTCCAGGCACAGGAAATTTGTTTTACTACTAATCAATTGGGTATCTCGAGAATAACATTATGAGGTTTAATCCAAAGCCACTTCTTTAGTCTTTTTTCAGGTTGGAATTTGCTGGGAGTATTTTACCATGGCTGGAGAGGGTGAGTGGTGCTCACAGAGGCACCTTCTCCCCACAGCATCATCTGGCCTGGTGACAGGGTGGTGAAATCTCTCTGGCAACCCCATTTCACAGCCATGTAAACTGTAGCCCAAAGCCAAAGTGAGATGCAGGAGGTCAGATTGCAAAGCAGAGGCGACATTTACATCAGGAATAAAAACCTGCCAACACTGCTCATTTTACTACAAGCCTGATCACCTGCAACACAGTATTGTGGCAGAGGAAACCCACATCCCCGGTGCAATGAGCTCACACCATCGGCTCCAGAGAAACCTGGCTGATACTAATATTCCACCATTTATTCCTCTGCCTAGCCGTGCCTCAACTCTTCCCTTGCTTTGTGTTGGCCACATAAACTCTACTATCTACAAGCAACTCTACCACGATAACTACGCTGGTCACCGCATGAGATACTAGTGCCCACGTCCGAGTTCTGCTTAAGAGACAATCCACATCCAACATCCAAGCATCAGATTGTAAACAGAGCTTAAGCTTATATTCTTCTGTGTCCACAAATGGGGACTCTGCATCTACACCAGAGCCTGAAGACCCAAAGCTGCTAACACCTGTGAGCTCTCATGAAGGCTCTGAGCAGCATAAAGAGAGCGCTAAAATAGCAGTAAGTTATTACAGTGATCATGGCACTGCGTCTAAGAAAGAAATATTTTCTACTTCACCTTCCATCAACAGTACTTGGATGGAGTTCCTCTACCTTAGAGGATACTCATTCATAGGAGAGGGACACAGTAAAACCAAGACCCTTCTCTTCCAATTACATGAGCCCTGCAAGTGCAGCTTTCCTTGGGAAAGCCATTCTGAGCCCATGGGATTTCCCAGTATGTATTTTTAACCCAGCCAGCCGAGATCGGATCCCCAGTAATCAGTTGGACTCCTGACTGCTATTTGAAATGCATGCAAAGAAAAGCTCACTCTACACAGCAGCAGATACAGAACAATAACACTGCCAGATGGGATAATACTGAACAGAACTAATTTCACACGCGATGTTTGCAAGGTGTTAAAATATGTCACAGCTTCTGCTAATACATCTTCCTCTACTCCTTTTAAGAAACCACTACATTCCCGCCAGCCGGCATTTCCCATTCTATGTGTTTTCAGTTCTGATAAGGGCAGCTGATTGCTTTGCAAACCTAATTACAGTCAAATGAAAGTCTTTCAGAACCATCATTAGCAATTAGGACCTGCTGGATTTGCAGCGTATCATTTAGAGAGGTATAATTCAATAGCTTATTGAAAAATTGCAGGTGAAACTGGTGATTATAAG
>VZRI01000949.1:106349-230285 GCA_013397515.1 Upupa epops | reverse complement strand
GGGGGGCGGGGTGGGGGGGGGGGAGGAGGTAACGCCCGTGACACATCACTGCAGGCAAATCCTGAGCAAAGTGGCAGCTTCTGCGAGCAGCTGATCAATGAATGCAGGTGGTTGCCTTGGTGTGTGGCACAGAACAGCTCCTTCATCATGCTTGGCTCTGTCAGTGGCTCTGATGTCACACTCCACATCTGGTTCTCTGTGTGTTTGTTCCAGGAATCCAAAGGGTCTGTTCAGGAACTTTATTAAACCTGGGAAGGGAGGGCTGTGGTGCAGAACAGTGGGCTCACAGGGCAGCACATCATTTTCCAGGCCTTTCAGTAGAAAACAGCCATTGTTTTCCACGCATATTGAGCTCAATTACCTATTACCACAGAATCACAGGGTTGGAAGGGACCTTCAAAGAGCATCTAGCCCAACCCCCCTTCAACAAGCAGGTCACCTCAAACTAGAACAGATTGCCCAGACTGAACAACTAAAGGGATGGGTTCTCCACCCCCTCTCTGGGCAGCCTGTTCCAGGGATCCTCCACCCTCAGATTCCAGCTGATTCCTCAGATTCCTTTTCCTCCTGTCCAGCCTCAGTCTGCTCTTTTCCAGCTTCAAACTATGACCCCTCATCCTGTTGTTCCCTGCTCTTGTGAACAGTCTTCCCCAGCCTTCTGACAGCCCCTTTCAGAGACTGGAAGATCATTGGAGGGTCCAGAAGTTGCTTGGATGCTTTTGAGCAGCTGTCTACCTTTACAAATGACACACTGGATGGCGTAGCTCTGGGATAAATGCAGCTGGAGATTTCTGTAGCCTTTGATGAGTGGAGAATCACCAACCACGTGTAATTGAAGTGCTGTTTGTCACCAGCGGTGGTTTCCAAGAGGGGCGACTGGAGGGCAGCCCAGTGCTTGTGACACGTGGCCTCTCACACATACAGAAACACACACACACAGAGCGTGAGTTCTGTCTGGGATAAAATTACAGCACAAAGCACTCAGCATTTTAACAAGAGTGTGATGGCAGGCTAGATAGCACTGAGCTGGACATTAGCAGCCACAGACAACACTAATGCATGCTCCTAGCTCCCGCTCTGGGAGCACCCTGATGCAACATGCAGCCCTTCCAAAATTCACCCTGCCCAGCCCAGACCTGCACAAAGATCCAGAGTTCACCCCTTCCCCACCGCTGTGCTCCTTCTTTGCCATCCTACAAGGGTTTCTCAAAGCCCAGATCTGTGTCTCCCCCTTTACCACATCAACAGCTAATTCCGCTGTTATTACACCCACTCACGCAGCAATGTAACCTCTAAGCTCAGCTACCTGTATAAGGCCCTTTCTGTACTTTCAGTGCTGTAACCTGTCTTTTTTCCCCCCATTTCACAGTTTATTTTTCAAAGTAGCTGTTGTTAAGGTGAATTGACAAAGAAATCCAAATAACCAGTGCCCTTGGATGACACGACACCAACAGAGACCAGACCCCTGCAAAGTCCTGTTGCTTGTGACATTTGCTTCAGGTATCCTCAGCCTTTGGCACTCCCTGCACATAACCAAACCCCGAGCATTGGGTGTGACATGAGCAGCAAATGTAGGGGTGTCGAAGTGGATGTGTGAGTATTTGGAATCTTAAAAATAGAACAAATGAGCCTCTATCTCTACAAACAGAACAGAAAGAAACTCAGGGGTCTCAAGTGCCACTACCACATGGCAGTATTGCTGCTGACCTCATGACCTGACTAATCGCTACTCCTGTGGCGTGTGACTTGGTTCCACATGCTACAAGTTGGGGGCAATGTTTCCTTTAACTTCAGTCACCAAATCACAGAATTGTTTTGGTTGCAAGAGACCTTCCAGACTATCAGGTCCAACCATTCACCCAATACTGCCAGGTCACCACTATCCGGTCCCCCTCAGCACCACAGCTCCATGGCTTCTGAATCCCTTCAGGGATTCCACCACTGTCCTGGGCAGCCTGTTCCAATGTTTGAGAACTGTTTCAGTGAAGACGTTGTTCCCCATGTGCAATCTAAGTACAGTGTGATGCTGTTTTTTCTCATCCTGTCACTTGGGAGAACAGACTGACCCTAACCCCACTCCAACCTATTTTCAGGTAGTCGTCATCATGCTTTATCAGATCTCAGACACCTCAGGCCAGTGTGGGTTGCAAACCCCGCTATAGCTCTGCATGAGCTATTTTCATGGCCCAGGTTCCTTCCTGATGTTCAGTCAGTGAAATCCACTGGCTGCCAGTTAAGTCACCCCAAAACACAGAAGCTGTGTAAGAGGAGACTCAGGTCTTTATCGCTCACTGCGGTGTGTGCAGGTTTCTGGCAGCATTTCCAAGGTGCCTGACCTCACAATACCCACACAGATATGTTTTCCCCCTTGCTGCTCACAGAGCTACAAGTTGGGAGTCGAAGAAATCAGACTGTGGTTCCATATAATCCTTGTAGCCACTCTTACACTCCCAAAGCCCACCCACAATTTCATTTTCAATTAACAACTCTAGAGAAGCAGTAATGAAAGCAGTTGCTAAAGAGCACTCAGATGTCATTGAGAGACTGCAAACCCAAACTGTAAATAGCACATTGTAAATCGCTTGTCACCACAGTCAGCTCTCCCTGGAATCACTCTGCCGATGACAATCAAACCCATCTGCTCAGCTCCCCAACCAATGTCACCACAAACCATACAGCTAACGCCCACCTCCTGCTCAGCTCTCATTACCTGTCATGTATAGGTTTGTCTCAGAGCAAGCAAAAGTCTTTTCTGACTGTAAGTGTGATTAAATCAGATCATGCGAGAGTTACTTCCCCCGTCAGCACCACTGAGTTGGCAAACTCCTCTGCAGCAGAGGACTAGTGTGCTGGAACTACATCTTCAGCACAAACACCAATGTGATGTTCATAAGGGATGGTGAGAGGGCATGACAGTGGCCATCCCGATCAGCCATCCCAACCCTTGAGCATTCTCAAATTTCAGATGTATGGATTCAGGGTGAGACTGTCAAGGGGATCGTGGACTTAATTCTGATAAGGTAAAGCTTCAATAATTCCCCTCCTCCCCTTTAATTGATTCATGTAATGGACTTCGAGGTTGAAGCCAATAGTTTAAAAACCTTGTAGCTGAATACTGCCAGAATCAGCAGTTTATCTGCTGTTCTTTTGCTGTTCTTCCCATTTACCCTTTATCTTATTAAAATCTACATTCTAAACTCATGGTGCAGAGCTGAATTTCATCCCTTTATTCACCATTTGTCCCTTATTTATCATCAGTTTGTGTTGTTCCTCACATTCACACAACATCTGGGCTTGAGTTGTGATACTCTGCAAGCATTGGAATCAGCTGGTTCTGCCCAGCAGCAGTTGCTCTCTCGCACAGAAAAGCCAGTTAAGATACCACTTGCCCAGCTCACAGACTGCTGTCTAAGGACCATATGCCAAAGACTCCCGTGCTGCGAGAAGGTGTATGAATCTCCCAGCAGATAAAGGAAGCAATAAAAGAAATTAAAGAGATAACAAAAGTCAGTGTCTTCTGATGAAGACCCCACTGAATAAAGGCAAATGATCTTCCTCTCTCACTATCAAAATACTCCAACATCCCTTCTGCAATGGAAACTCATTGTTTCCTTGTGTGTTCAAACCTCGAGGAATAAAAACTCACTAAAAACCATTTTAAAAAAAAAAAGCCACCCTTTTACTGGTTTTAAAATGTTCACTTGAAGGTTTTCAAACGATTTCTTTACAGCAAAAGACATAAAAACACACCATCACCAATTAACATAAAGGAAATTATATTTAAAACACTGCAGAGATATTCCGATGAGCCTTATGTTTGCTTAACACCAATGAAAAAGTTCCTCGAGGCATTTAATAATACATTTATAAAAGCTCACAAAGCAGAGTTCAAAAGTCTTCTCGCTAGTAAAATACGAGCCTTAATTAACCCACAGTTTCACATTTTCTAGATTTCAATAAACCTGTAGGCATTTCGGCATCGCTGGATAAATACCTGCATGAATACTGTGAGGATTTTCTCTGAAAACTAATTAGCAGTCCTTCCAATCACTGACTTCAACTAAATCTCTTTGACGAAGGAACTTTGTCCTGTAAATCCTACCGAGGAGCGTTACTTCCAGCAGATAACAGATTCCACAGGAAGCTGTATCAGACAGGACTGCTAACTACCGCTTAAACCACTTAAGTGTTTATTGCTTAAACAAGATCTCCACATATAAAACATTTCCCTGCAGAGACAGACTCCAGTCAAGCTTTACCTCCAGCATGGGGACACAAGCAACAACATCATGGTGGCATCCTGCTGTCTCATTATAATATTCACAAGGGCAATTCAGGAGTCCACTGAGAACATTTTGTGACAACAGGAACATGATCCATTCCTTATGCATGAAATATACACCCCTGATACAGCAAGGAAACCATTTTATCCAGAAGTACAATGAATTTGAATTGGCTTGGGATGCTCCTGTTTTGCCAATCACAAAACACAGTGGGCCCAGTCATCTTGACCTCTTGTCATCTGAAAAAGTTGATGAACAATTTCACTCTCCATCAAGAGCCCAGGGTGGAGGGACATGGGGAAACAAACTCAAGTAGTGCAGTCAAGAGTCACTCTAGAAGGAAACCTGATTGGAGAAAACCATCCCCAGAAGTTAACATTCTCTTCCTTTTTTCAAGGTCTTCATTATTTGTGTTGAAAGCAGACAGAAGCAGCTTACCCGAAATACTATATATAAAGGTTGTGGGCATGTCTTTTCAAATCAGCTTTACAGTCTTTTCCATGACATCTTTTTTCCACCTCTAAGTGCCAGAGCCACTTGGATTTGTCAGCACCTAAACTGTTCAAGAGACTAAAACATTCTTATCTAAGGAGCTATACCCCTACCAAATGTATTAAATTTATATTGAGCAAGCCATTTTATTTCCTGTCAGCCTTATCCCTCAGGAATTAAGCAGAGTACTCAGATTTATCAGCTAAAAAGAAAACCATTTTCCATGACATTTGTCAACTCAATGCCTTCCAAGCCAGTGTATATTTATTCCTAAAAACATAACCTCACAAATAACCTCCATCAGCAGAGAGGCTGATTCCTTCACAGCTTAACTCCCGGGCAGAAAGGTTCCACCTGACAGCAAGCTGTGCCCTGGGAATCAAATAACACAAAAATCAGCTGTTATGGAGGCCAGATCCTCCTGCACACACTAGGGACATCTACCATTTACCATTCTCATACCACAAAGGAATATAGTGAAGACCATGTAGATGAACAAAGCATCTGTCAAGAACACACAACAGCCTTCAGCAGCTCCTTATAACCCAACCATTGCATCAATGGCCCTCAAGAGTTTCCCCAACCTCCCTTTGACTACAAAGTAAAATTAAATCAGAGGAAATTCCTTTAACAGGTGTGGTAGCACAGGCCTTTTATGAATTCTTTTGCTGAAAGGTAGTGTACTACCTTGTCTGCTTTCTCTATACAGTGTAGCCTTAAAAATAATCATGAGAACCTTTCTTGCTACCAGCTTGTGGAACTCTGACTATCAGAACTGAATACAAGTCAATGTACTTGTCATCCTCAGTGTTCCTTCCATCTCCCTGAGCTCACAAAAACAGCAGTGGCATATTCTCCCCATTTTCTACAAGTTTTTCTGCAGAGCAACATCTGGTTTGCACTGAACAAGAAGAAAACACATTCATTGAGTATCAACCACTTCCACTAGACAGAGAAATTTTGGTGAGAGTCATTAATAGCACTCAAATCTAGGTCAAAGCCGATGCCTTTACTGTTTAGTCTCAAGACTCCAGTTGTGCAGCCCATGAGCCCAATGACAGAGGCATTGAAAATGACCAGCTCTAGTTCAGTCTTTTATATAAACACACACACAAGGGATACTTATTCATTTAAAAAGGCAAAACATGGCCTTTTTTTCTGCCTCCTGCTCCCCAAAAAAATCACATCCTGCTTTTGTCTTTCTTAAAAAACCTAACAAACACAACAGGGCACAGTCCTGAAAAAGCCTCTATACTCAACTGCTGTCACATGTGTACCACAGCTACCACAGTAACACAATAGCAGTGCTGGGAAGGCTTACAGGTAAGCAATTAGTACCCCAAAAGAGCACACATCGGTACCACTGACATCCTACAAATAAGTTCCTCACATCATAATCAGTCTTAGAGCCTTGTCTTGATTAACAGCTTCCCCTCTTGCAATTACCTCACCTCGCCCTTGATGCTCAGAGGGGATCTTACACTTGGGCATACAAAGTCTAAAGACAAGAAGGTACATTTATAGAACAAACTTGGCCTAACAACGTCATAAAGAGACCACATGTGTTTGTCCTGACCTCCTTACAGCCAGTCTATGCAAATGTTTCCCAACCTTTGCACATTTACTAATCAACTTAGCCCTGTCATCAACACACCACTCCTTTGCAGTTCAGTTCAGCTCTAGGACCAGCACACAGGACAGAGCAACACCTGAGAGACCAACAATACAACAGGTATGAAAGGGTTAAAATATGTGGTCCCACAAAACAAGAAATCTGCTCCAGCACACCGCGTGCCAACAGCCAATGCCACAGAAATGTCGTCTCCCACCTGTCTGAGGCTCTTCGGAATTTTCTTCCGTTTCCCAAGGTGCTGACAGAGGTTACGATCATTTTCTCGGTCGGAGCTGTACTGGTGGTGGTGAAGTCTGTTCTTTTTTGGAAGATACGACAGCCCATTGGTAAGTGCTTCCCGTTTCTTCTTGGCTAGAGGATTCTGTCGCTTCTCCACACGTTCCTGAGGTTTCAGAGCTACATCCTTCTGCAGAGGGAGGGGACAGAAGAAAAACACAGAGGTTAGAATGTAGCTCTGATTTAGACCATCTCTTTCAGCAGCAATCCTAGGTGACCAGCAAAGCCTTCTTGAGGAAACACTACAGTCACAAGAAAAGGAAAAACCAGGTTTTATTGGTATCCACTTCATCCAAAGACAGAACAATGCAAAACAAAACTGCAGGACAGAGCGAGTGTGTGGAGGCAGACAGGCACTCAATTAGATTTCATACTGTCAACCTCCTAATTCTCAAACCCACCTCATGTATCGAGTGCCCAGGCATTTAGAAGACAGCGCATGTTTGTCTTGTTTAAATTACCAATTGCCTGTGATTTAAACAAGGCATGGCTTTTCACTTTTATTTTTACTCGGCAGAGCTGGCTGAAACCCAATTACAGCCAATGAATCGCAATTGACTTCAGTCGATGTTTCACTCAAGACTGACTTAAGATTCCCAAATCTTGGCCGGGGGAACACAAACCCAAGAGCTCGTATTTGGAAACTTTTACTGACCCTTCTTTAAATCTCAAAATCAATGCCTGTCTATAAAAACTCCCTCAGGTCTTGTACAGTAAGTGTGAGTTTCACCTCCAGCTAAGCTCTTTTCTTACCAACAACCTGCAACACACAGGATTCATATTTTTGTTTCAATTCATATAAATATTCCTTAGAAAAAACCCTGTCTTTCCAACAGCACAGAATAAAAGACAGAGAAAGAAAAGGCTGGAGAATCATTAGAAGAGAAGAATCAGAGGCTACTGGAAAGGTGTGAGCTACCATAGATCTAAAATACAGTCTGCTGAATCACATCTACTCCACGAACTCCAGACTTAAGAGTATGGTAATTCTATATAGAGGAGAATTCCTTAAGTAGTAGAATGCCTGAAGCTAACATGTCTGGCTGCTTTGACCAGAAGCTCTCCATGCCCCACCATAAAGTACCATGAAAACCTTCAGGCTGCTGTTTATTGTCACTTAATATCATAACTGACAGCAGGAAAGAACCTAAGCTATTGGTCCCCATGTCACAGAATGACTCAGGGTCAAATTAAGGCAAATTTCAATGCAACACCCCCCCCCATGTCTAAAGGCAAAAATGAACTTGCCATTAATTAAAGGATGCTCCCTAAATGTCTATCTAAAACACAAGAGCTGCATAAAATTCATCACTGAAACCAATGAGAAGATTAATTAAACTGCAGACAGTCAACATTTCAATTTGATATTTGGTAAAAAGAATAATTTTACAAGGCTTAAAGAAGAGAGTAGGGAACAGAAACTCAAAGACACTTTTTCTACCTTTTCTTCACTGAAGATACCAAGGGAAATACCTGAAGCTTTTCTTCCCACAGTGTTCTGCATATCAGAAGCAGTAGGAGACTTAGCCAGGCTCATGAATAAAATCTTTAGCATCCTTAGCTAGGAAGCAGGATCAGTATTTTAAGAACATCTTGTCTCTCTTCTCTGGATCCTCTGGCTACTAAAAAAGAAGTCAGTAGTAGCACTGATCTTCATAATATGCTTTGAGCTCTACTTGTGAAAATCGCTGTACACAAGCTGAGAGATCCTACAGAGCAAGCCCAAGGAAATAAAAAGCAAGAAGAATCACTTCTCAGAGCATACCTTCTGTCTCCTTTAGATTCAGATATATGCCAGACATGCCCTGAGGCGAAGTCTCAGGTGTCACCACAGTAATGATTTCACCAATGCTCATCAAATCATAAAATCATTTAGGTTAGAAAAGGCCTTTCGAGTCCAATAATTAACCCAACCATCCCAAGGCCACCACTAAACCCTCTGCCTCAGCTTAGAAACACATCCAGGGGTGATAATTCAAACCCCTCCCTGGGCACCCTATTTCAAGGCCTGATGACCCTTTCCATGAATAAGGTTTTCCTAATGTCCAACCTAAACTTCCCCTTGATCAACTTAAGGACATTTCCTCTTGTCCCATCACTCGTTCCTTGTGAGCAGAGATGAACCCCCATCTCTCTCCAACCTCCTATCAGGTAAATGTAGCCTGCAATAAGATCTCATCATCAATAGCTTCATAAAAGGAGCAACTGCAGCACCTACAACTACAGGCTGACCTGGGTAACCAACACCGAGCACCTGGCACAGACATCCCCACTGTCAGCCCTGCTCTGCCAAATTTTTGATACAAACTGGAAAAACAATTCCCACAGAACAACTTCAACACAGGGGAAAAAGCACCAGAATTACAACTTGTTCAATGCAGAACAACTTTACCACAGAAGACACTTGTGCCCTACGACAACCATCATGGCCCTGCTAACGTTAAGCATAAATCTCAGCTTTTTCAGGTCACCTTAAAAAATTCCTCCCATTTCATGAGCAGCACACAACATCAGCACAGGATTTCTGCTAAAACACAGAGCTTGCATTTGTAGATGGAGATGCTATTAAGAGGATTCGCTCTAAAAGTGAAAGGTTGAAGGAGAAAGGGAAACTTTCCGGGAAAAAAGAATTACAAAAATTGTCCTAATGACTAAATAGCTTTTGTGGGAGTTTTCTACTCCCCAGCTACAAATGATGTAAATGAAGCAGTGGCAGGCTTCCAGAAGCTTATAAAATGTCTAATGGGGCTAGCACTGCCATCAAGAAATTACTAGTTCCCATTAGCTTTAAGGAGGGTGTAAGAAGAGTCAAAGTTTCCTGATCACCTGTCTGCAGTAACCTCCTCCATAAGCAGCAGCCTAGGTTAGAGCCAACTGGACAACGACATGTCATTCTCCCCCTGTACTGGGCACTGGTGAGGCACCCCTTGAGTACTGAGGGCAGTTCCAGGACTCTGGCATCAAGAAAGAGATTGAGGAGCTGGAGCAGGTCCAGAGGAGATAAATGAGGCTGGAGAAGGGACTGGCAGGAAAGTCTGATGAGGAGAGGCTGAGAGAGCTGGGGGTGTTTAGCCTGGAGAAGAGGAGATTCAGTGGGGACCTTATCATGTTCTACAACTCCCTGAAGGGAGGCTGTAGTCCAGTGGAGGTCAGGCTCTTCCCCCAAGCAACCTGCACCAAGATGAAAGTGCAGGGCCTAAAGCTGCCAGGGGAGAGTTAGGTTGGATATTAGGAAGCCCTTCCTCATGGAATGGGTGATCAGACCCTGGAATGGATGTCTAGGGCAGTGGCGGAGTCCCCATCTCTGGAGGTGGTTAAGGACAGCCTGGCTGTGGTCCTTAGTGCCTTGGTGTAGCTGCTGGGCTGATGTTAGGTCCTGGGCTGGCCTGGATGATCTCAGAGGTCTTTTCCAGCCTCATTAATTCTGTGATTCCGTGAAAATGTCAGCAATTGTTAGACAAACCTAAAGCAAGTTTGGTTCACATCAGAATTTTGATGAAAGGAAAAATGCCTTTAGAGAAAGAGTAGTTGAAGACTGGAACAGGCTGCCCAGCGAAGTGGTGGAATCACCATACCTGGAGGTGTTCAAAAGGCACCTTGGGACATGGACTAGTGGTCATGGAGGTGTTGGGTTGAAGGTTGGACTTGATGACCTCTCCAACCTTAAAGATTCTGTGAAAGAAAAGGTCAGTGCCACCAAAATCACACAGCCTTGTGCAATGAACATCACCTGCTGAGAAACAAGGAACATTTGCAGAAGATTTAAAAAAAAAGGTGTGCCTGCTGCTCCCCACCGAAGAGTGGAAAGGGAGCGCCGTATGTTCAATTTCAAGACTGTGAAAGCAGCCCTCAGATCCAGTTTGGGCTTACTGTGAAATCTAGACGTAAAGATTGATGTTTAGACAACCACATTCCCCCAGAGCAGCCGCCTGCTTTGTACCAGCTGCCACCACTGCAGAGAAAATTACAGAGTGCTGTGGGTCAAACCCTTCTATTATTGAATTGGATAGCAGAACCTCTCATTGCACTCAACAGACAGACGAACTGCCCTTAAAAAAACATAAAGAGAAATATACATTAAATTCTTCATCTGCAGAACAGACTACAAGAGGATGAGTTACAGGACTAAAACCTTAGGCGGGGCGGGGTGTTACATTACAGCTAGCTTGAACAAGGATCACACAGGGTGCTCCTCATGTTTGAGGGTGCAAACTGCCCAGGAGTGTTCCGGACACACCACCCACACTGCAGCACATGAGGCTACAGAGTACATATACAGAGTCTGCCCTCTTGGAAGCCATTGGGTTCAGCAGAGGTGGTGCTTGGCTGGGAACTGTGGCCCTGCATAAATCACTTCCTCACTTTCTGCCCTTTCTCCCTTGTCCTGGTTTTATCTTTCCGTTGTTCTGATAGGACAATAGCTGTTCCATGCCACGTGCTAGTACATTAGCCAGCACAATCTTAATTACAGACTTCAGGCATCATCATGATTAGAGTAATAAGCTGTAATTACTCTAAGGTGACAGGACTGCACAGACCTTATCTACATAGATAAGGAGATGTAGTAATATTTCATGTCGAGACGCATTTTTCAGCAGCTACCCACAGAGTTGATTCCAAGTAAGTAGCAGACCCAGCAAACAACACATTCAGACTTTAATGGAGGTTTTTCTCCTCTCCTGCCAGAATTCAAGCCCACACATTATTAAATAAATCCTACAAACATATTAGGCATGGTTTAAAACCATCTTAGTCAGAGATATCTTTCATCAGCAAAGTGCCTTAAGTGTATCAGGAAGGTGACTTAAATGTATAAATATGTAATTACATGCAATTCAATACAGAAGTGCATTAATATTTATGAGTGTACTGTATAATCTAAAAAAATTTCCATTTGTTTTATTTCTATTGGGCACATTAATCAACCTGATACCACCGTACGTGCCACAGCAGAGAAGAGCCGCCCGTGCTGAACAGACTCCCGCCGCGGCGTCAGCAAGCGGGAGGGCTGCTGGAGCTTGATGGGGTGGCACTGCAATCATCTCAGCTCCAATTAATAGCAACAATTTCAATCCAAGCCCTGCATTTGTTGAGGGGAGGAAAAGCAGCCTCCATGGGTACATCAGATAATTTCTCAAGGTAGGAGGCTTGAAGGACACATTGCATTCTCATCAGCTGTGGAGCTACGCCTGATTTATTTCGGGAGAGTACGTCTTCTCGCTACGTAAATGACAGCTCATTAATTATAAATCAGACCCTCAGTGGCAGCCCAGCAGCCTTTCACTGTGCTTTGTGGGGTACACACTTCACTCCTGAGAATTTTCCCCATCCCTTTCTCCTGCCCAGCCTTCTACCCTTCCTCTGACAATGGTGCAGGAACTATGTTTAAACAACAGGAACTTCATTCCAGCGCTTATTACAAGACTTTTCCATGGGAACATGAGGAAAAGCAATGCTGAAAAGGCACTGTACAGCAAACACACTGTGGGTAATTACTGCATGAAAATTTCAGGCTCTGCTCAGGGGTTTCAAGCCTTGAACCTTCCAAATCATCCTGGTGGGTTATTGCTGTGATTCCAGTGTTGCAAGAACTTGGTTTCTGAATTCACACTGACCATGACCCCAAATAAAATTCAGCTTTAAAACTGATTTAACTGACTATTAAAACCAAAAGTAGACTACAGTGCAGGGCTAGTAAAACGAGATAACAACTGCAGCAGTCTACATCTACACCCCAGTTACTCGCTCCACGGGATCTTGCTGAAGTTCACAACAGCTTTACACCAGATCCCAACAATTTATCCTTCACTCCAACAGTAAAATTAAGTATAAAGAATTAAGATGCTTCTAACCCCCCAAATTATTAAACATTATGAAATATCAACATAATGTTGTACTTAAAACACACAGAGTTAAAAAAACAAGTCTGAATCTACCAGTTAGTCCCACTGACTACTCAGACCTCCAAGTGTCCTTGTCAGAACTATAAGAAAAGACCTACTGGAGCCTTCCATCTATTTTCAAGGTACGAGTAACTCACATCTGATCAGGAACACCAGCACAGAAAGAAAAAGCCAATTAAGGGAGGGGAAGGGGGGGGAAAAGGTACATTTCCACTCGCTACAGAAGTTGATTTGGAATTCTTTCCAAGAATTCTGTCCACCAGACTCAGCACCTTGGCCCTGGCTGTCAGCTGCAGAAGGGCTTCATTTGCCAGGGACGATACGTGAGGAGAAGCAAGAAGCAGCCAAAGGGCTTCCTATGAAAAAAATGCACAAACAGAAACACTGGCAAAACCACCTCCTCCATGTTCATGGGGAAACCTCGTTTTCTCGGTTCAGCTTGCAGGAAATTAAGATGCCTAGAGAGCAGAGCTGAAGAGAAATCCTGCAGCTTCATGAGCACACGCAGTGGGGATCCTTAGCTTAGTGGGTATCCAGTAGAGTAACAGGAACAAAGAGTCTCACAAATCCCCTCAGAATCAGGCAACAGTGCCAGTCTGAAGGCATCAAATTTACCATCTCATCCTGACAGTCCCCATTGACTCAAACTGTGTTTTCTGTTTCCTTTGGGAAGGATTTTTATTGCTGATGGATGAAAATGCCCAGAGACCTCAATGTCTCTCTCTCGCATTTTATAATTCATTACTTTAGTTCCAGCAGTAACAAGAAGACGTAAAAGGTCTGAAAAGGAAGCACCGACTAGTCCCTGCAATCTTTCAAAATCAGAAAATAAAACAAGGTGTTTATAACAGCCAGTTGTTTTGCTCCAGATAAGACACTTAAATGTGCTGTGTATTCTTCTGAATGCACAATTAGTTCCTCAAAAGCATTTATGTGGGGAAAACCATTGCAAACACTTAAAACAGCACCAGGGAGCGAGGAAGACAGGTGTAAAGGACAATGCAAAAGAGAAAAGTATTCTCAAAGTGTAAAAATTACAATATTTTACGACTTAGGAGACTGGTGAAGAGAGCCACAATGTCAACTACAGTGGGTGCAGCAGCCCAACCGCTAATCCCAGCAATTTCTTCAAGTTGCAAGACCTTTGCAGAAAGGTTTCATCTTGGTTTGTTTGCTTTGGTTTCAAAAAATTACAATCCATTGCCTCCTGCATCTCTCTGGAATCTGAAAACAAAGTGGTTCAGTGTTGTGCAAAGAAAGGTTGTGCAACAGCCTGCAGATGAAATGCCATAGCAGGCTGCAGGACGATCGGTGGTGATTACAGATGAAGGCAAAACAATAGAAAAGCAAGTTGCTGTCTGCCTGAGATATGTTGTATAAAAGTGCTTCTGTAGCAAAGAGATTGCTTTGATTTTTCATCCCCAAATCATTTGTTAACAATATCATTGATAAACACAAGGTGCCTTTTCAGGTGCTGCCGATTTGAATTACACACACAACAAACGGCATCAAAGCAATGTTATTGGGGTGATGAAGTCAAGGGCTTGGAAGTTATGAAAAGCCAGGATTAAGGCTGCAACCACCACCTTAATTCAGGCTTCTTATGCAGATGTGCCCATGATACAATCTTTCATTACACCATCGCCTGCTCTTATTTCCCTGAACTGAATGGAAGGGGTTCAGCTAATGAGCAGCCACTCGGGATCTTGTGTTCTCCCCGCTTTGTCCAACATGTGGACCTGGAACTTGTTTACTTCCACTCCATTCACACCCTCTGCTCAATGCACAGTTGTTAATTTCCTCAAAGGCTTTTCTCTCCAGCTTCTCGCTCCAGTATCAGATGCCCAACAAGTACCAATGACCTCTTTCATAGCTGCTTAGCCAGATGAAGGGTATTTTCACTACTCCCATTTCATAGGTGGCAACAATAGTCCTGTTGTTCGGGTCAAACAGATCTACGCCTTTCAAGCACCAATTAGGAAGCACCTAAGGTCTGATTTTTCAGAGAACTTAGCTCTGTAGAGCACTTTCTCTAACGAAGCAGAGCCTTCACTGGTTCCAGCAGCTACTGGGGAGTGCTGATCTCCCCTGCAAATCAGCCTTTAGTAAGTACTGAGTATATAAGGACACAAAAAGCGACTGTTTCTAAAAGATGTGCTGCTATGGCTTCCCTCACTGCCACATACTAACTATGAGATGGAGACAAACTGCATTGTAATTACATCCAACTCATCACAGAATCATATTAGAAGAGACCTTTAAGATCATAAAGTCCAAACATTGACTCAGCAGGTCACCCCTAAATCATGTCCCTCAGCACTACAACTCATATCAGCAAGAGGAAACCCTCTTGCAATCCTCTCCCTCAACAGGCATCTTCCAGCTTCAGCCACAGGCAGGACAGGGGCTCATCAAGTCTAAAGACTTCAATTCCAGAGTGAGTCAAACCTGTGTGAGCAAATAACTTCAGGACCTCAGGAAGTAAAGTAGATCATTTTATCATTAACAGAGACATGATGATTCATTAAAAAATACAAAGGGCAAATAAATTCAAACCCAAACAAACCTTAAGGAATTTAAATAGAGAGCTGCCTGCTACCTGCACACATCAGGCAGCTGCACACAGGGGTTCCTGTGAACACACTGCTCCTCCATTCAGCTGTGGCTATACCCTTTAAATTGTGTTCTACCTAGCATTATGTGAGCAATACATGGCTGTCAACTCTTTTCTACTTACATTTTACACTGTTACTGTTGCAGTGGAAAGGCAGTTGCTCTTTAGCACAAGTAAACTGTGACTGACTTCTACTAACATATTAGACAGAAGGAAGCAATAGAAAAGAAGTATTTTACTTGGCAAAATAAATGTCCTTCCCTGTTCTCACGTTCGAGCAACAGACCGTGCCTTTCTTCAGCATTACTGAGTGCTGGGATGTAGACACTCTGGTTTCCCAACAATTTATAAACCCTGGTACTTCAAGTGGGATCTGTGCTGATCCATTGTGATTATTCATTGGGATTTCAGTGAAATCCTTAAACTTATCCACTTGACATGACAAAATGCATAGAGGAAAAGAAATGTTATTCATGTATTTGAGGACAGAAGATTAAAACCTACTCTTCCACATCAACTAGGGTAACAGCAGAGTGTAATTACTCAGGATTTCAGTAAAAGCACCCAGTTCTGCAGATGAGTTGAGTAACTTTGTTGTAAAGCAAAATGGCCCATCTTATACAGCACTTCCCACAGTCACTACACCTACAGATGCTACAGAAACTAAATGTTTTACTGAAGTCTACAACTACAGTGGCAGCTGTTGAGCCAAAGAGTCCTTACGAAATCAAAGCTGGCCAAAGCAGATGGCATACCTGAAGCTGAATATCAGAGCAACTGGTTGCTCTGCACTTATTTCTTCTTTTTCCAACACAACATGGTATCCTCAGCCTTGCCCTCACCTCTTCCCTCTCAATTTTATCACTCACAATACTGTACCATACCAGGCTACTCTGTGCAGAACAGAGTGCAAGCAGAGTTAGAAAAATCTTGGCCTTAGCACTGAGAAGTGCTGAGCAACACCGGCCATGGACTGGTTCTTCTTGAGGCTGCCCCGCTTTGCAGAACAGCTGATTCTGTCGAGTGGTTCTGTCAGAACCCTCTGTTCCCCTGCCAGACAAAAAGCCATCCTGAAGCTCTCACTCCACCCAGTTTCTGCCTGTGAAATTCCATCATGTTCTGTTTAGAGGTGGGGTTTTTTTGAGGTCTTGCACAACCTGCTAAGGAAGTCCAAGATAATCTCTTTCTTGCAGATTTTACTAATTCATCTCCATTTTTCTGCACACATGCTGTCTGAAAGACCAGGGACCTCTCCCAGCAGGGAACCTGAGTCCTCTGCTGGCAACGTCTCAGCCATGTTCTTTCCAACTCCTCCAGCAGTCTCTCCAACTTCTCAATCATCTCTGGTAAGTACCTGTCTTTCATAGACCTAGAGATGCACCCAGCATGGAGCACACAGCTTGCCCATGCTGCTCTGCCCTTCTGGCCCATCACTACTCCCTGAGCGCAAGCTCCAGCACAATTCAGGGCACAACTCTGAGTGCTTCCAACAGGAAAGGCACCTTATCTGTATGAAAGCACTCCATCCCAAATGTGCTTTACTCAACGCATATCCCTCAGGCTGCTCACACACTGCAGCCCTTGCAGCCCTGGGAAATCTATTCCCGCTGGCCCTGGGTTTATTTCACAGTGCTGAGCCTTAAATAAATGTGCTCGATGCACCCTGAGAGCAGCACTGCTACATTTCTTGAACTGTTTATTTTCTTTGTTTGAGGAATCAAAAGGAATAGAAAAGGGGTGTGGAGATTTGAAGAGGCCCCGAGGCTGCTCGTTTTGAATCTTCAAGCCAACAAAGGGCTTCACTGTGCTCACACTGCTCCTTCATTCAGGTTAGAGATTGAGCAGAGATAGAAAAACATTAAGCTAGATCCCCAAACAAGGGTGAACTTGTTATTTTCTGTGCTACAACATACTAGTCACACATTTCCAATAAGGATCCCATATTTGCTTACAGGATTGGTTTTCTATAGAGTCAGGTCACCCATATCAACACCTTGACCCAATGTAGAGATGTGTTTGACTGTGTCCATGGGCTGTGACTGTCCATCTCTTACACAGACACCTGCACCCAAGTTCAAAGCTCAGCTTCATGTCACAGCAGAGACAAAAGATTTTTTCCTTGAATTGCTGAGCAGAGAGAAACTTAATGAGGTACAACAAGGGTCAGTGTAGAGTCTGGCATCTGGGCAAGAACAACTCCAGGGACCAGAATAGGTTGGGGACTGACCTGTTGGACAGCAGTGTAGGAGAAAGGGGCCTGGGGGTCCTAGTGGACAGCAGGATGACTATGAGCCAGCAATGTGCTCTTGTGGCCAAGAGGGCCAGCAGCATCCTAGGGGGGATAAGAAGGGGAGTGGTTAGCAGATCGAGAGAGGTTCTTCTCCCCCTCTACTCTATACTGGTGAGACCGCATCTGGAGTATTGTGTGCAGTTCTGGGCCCCTCAGTTCAAGAAGGACACAGAGCTGCTGGAGGGTGTCCAGCATAGAGCAACAAAGATGATGAAGGAAGTATAGTAGCTCCCTTATGGGGAAAGGCTGAGGGAGTTGGGTCTCTTGAGCTTGGGGAAGAGGAGGCTGAGAGGTGACCTCATTCATAACTATAAATATGTGAGGGGTGAATGTCAGGAGGATGGAGCCAGGCTCTTCTCAAGGTCGTATAGTGATAGGACAAGGAATAGTGGGTGCAAGCTGGAACAGAGGAGGTTCCATATAAATATCAGAAGGAACTTCTTCCCAGGCTACTCTGTGCAGAACAGAGTGCAAATAAAAAAATTCTGCATGTTTGCATGTGTAGTTACACAAGATCTGCATAAATAATCAAAATACAGACCGCAGAATCCCAAAATGATTGAGGCTGAAAAAGCCCTCTTAGCTCATCCAGCCCAGCCCAGAATCTGACATCACTCCAGCAGCCACACCAGGGCACTCAGGGCCAGAGCCAGGCTGTCCTTAAACACCTCCAGGGATGGGGACTCCTCCACTGCTCTGGGCAGTCCATTCCAGACTCTGATCACCCTTTCCATGAGGAAGGGCTTCCTAACATCCAACCTAACCCTTTCTGGCATCTTCAGGCCCTGTCTTGTCATTCTGGCACTAGTGGCTTGGTAGAAGACCCTGACCCCCACCTGACAACAACCTCCCTTTAGATACTTGTAGAGAGGAAGGCGGCCCTCCTGAGTCTCCTCTTCTCCAGGCTGAACACCCCCAGCTTCCTCAGCCTCTCCTCACCAGACTTTCCTTCCAGTCCCTTCCCCAGCCTCATTGCTATCTCAGAACCAAATGACACTGATTCCTTAAAGAATGTGTTCCTCTTTAAACTTGTTTGTTTCCAAAACCAGTCCTTTATTTCTACCTCATATCAAGCTAACTGTACCGAGAGACTTCTGCACTGAAGTCATAGTTCTCTCATGCAGAGCCTTCGGCATGAAGCTGATATTGGGCTCCTTCCCTCTCCATGTACACATGGTGTTGGCTGAATAGTTCAAAGGCACTTCTGTTGGAAAACCAAGGAAGTTAGTGAGCCAATAAATCTTACATTTAAAGGGTATCCCCCCCTTATTGGTAGGGTTAGAGTAAATGGATATGGGCTTACACAGCTCTCCTCCCTGCGATTCCAGCACTAGGGCTGAACAGATGAGTGCAGCCTCCAGGCTCTCACAGTGGTTCCATTCATTAGCACAGCACTCAGCATTCATAAAAGATGTATGATGGTTTGTGAATCAAATCAGAAGCACCTCTGTACTCCTAAGTCTTGAGGAACCATGGTACAGCACCAGGAAAGTCCAGTGTGTTCTAATGGTCTCACAGTGCTCACTGAAATGTCACAGCCACACAATGGGACAGAGTCAGGACTGCACAAGAGAGGTTTTCTTTGCTGTGGTGCCTCAGGGCTAGAGCAGAAAATCAGCTCTCCAGGAGTCCAGACAAAGAAACCACCTTGAGACAGCACAGGTCAAAACAGCTGGGAAGCTGTGCCAAGCAGGGAGAGAAAAACATTTCAGTCATTTATTTCTGTATCACAGTGAAGCCTGACAGGCATGCGGGGACACCAGAGGCATCAGTCTGTGCGTGTGAGCACCAGGACAACCCTCCAGCTCTTTGCAGGAATAAGCAAGGAAAAGGACAGAATTAGAACTACTGCTCATGGGTTACACCAGATAGTAAATGCTCCAACATGCAGATATTTTACCAAAACCAAAACCCCTCTACACAAGATTAGGTTATAATTACTGAGCTTTTCTAAATAAAAATCTGTTTTGAAACAACTCTTTTCCATCTTGGGGGTCAAGAAGTTAAACCACTTAACACACCAGCTATTCTGCCTCCTAAGCTCCTCCTGTCTCATATTCCTCTTGATTTTCTTTCTCCTTCTCTGGGAAGCACTTAACTCTACCCCTGCTCTTGGCATGTGGCGCACAAGCTCACACAAAAGACTGATGAAGGCTGAATTTAGAATGAAAGAACAGTGATTAGAAAATAAACGGGGGAGAGAGAGAGAGAGAGAGAGAGAGAGAGAGAGAGAGAGAGGTAGAGAGAGAACAAGAGCATAGGACCAGAGGATTGTATCACTTAGGGTGAGCTGGGTAATACTCTCCATAAGGAAAAGGCTCAGAACCTTTGAGGAATTACAGGGATGGGGGGGTGAAAGAAATAACAGTTCCACCTGTCAAAGAAGCGTCCATCTAGCATTCAGGCTGAAAAAAATAGTAAGGAGCAGAAGTTTAAGCAGTAGAGAAATACGTAACCTTTCCATTTGCTGGCTTATTCTTCCCCTAGGAAACAGATACAGTGAAGATAAATTTGATGATCAAAAAACCAGAGGGATTACATCCTTGTACAGTGCTGATCATTGGCAAATCCCCCTTTCTGCAGTTCAGAAGCGCAGCTTAGCATAACAGACAAGATTTATCATTGCCTCGTCCTTCGCACCACTTACAAAGTAGACTTAAGTTGCTCCTATCTCAAGAGTCCTCTTTGGCAAACACAGATGAAATAAATACCAGAGGTATTTTGCCGTTACTTTACAAAGGTATAAGCTACCGTACCAAATGTAGAGGCTCAGACCCACTGGATGACTGCCACACACGTGTCTTTCTTTCTCTGCTTCTGCTAAAGCATCACAGCCTTGCAACAAAGCATCTACTTCAGCTTTAGCCCACTGGATGCTCTGAAGTTTGTGGCATCACCTAAAAACTCATCAGGTGTATGCAGCAGCTCCTGTCAGGGGAAACACAGTTCTTCCATGATGCATCTAGACTGAAGAGTCTCCATGTAATAAGAATAGAGAACAGCAGGAATAAATGAATAGAGGAAAACCAGAGATGATGACTTCCTTTAGTTTTATTACAAGGCACAGACCCTGGAGAACTACCTCATACACCAAAGAAAATTTCCTTTGCATTTGTGCTGTGCCTGAAAATATGATGTCTTCTGCAAATGTTCAGTGTTTTTAAGTTCCTCTGTGAAGAGAATTTTCAAAACTGAACTGTCATCCAATATTCAGGGCTATTCAGTGGCTGGCAAAGCAATTTCTGCAATATTTCTTGTTTATAGCTACCTAGAAGCTACAAATTTCACTCGGTCGGGATGCACAGTCGGGGGATCCGTCTCCAAAACAGAACATCTCAAGTCAAGAGATTTGCTAATGCCTTCGGCAAACTTGCGAGGAGTTACAGAAACTGTGAATCATACTGCTTGAGCAATACTTATATTCAAACCACGCTGTATAGTACAGCCGGCTGTCTCGGCTGAACTCGTAACCATTTCTTCTGTAGAAAGCATCCCAACTGCTGTCTCTCTGCAAAAACTTGCCTCGAGCAGAAAGCAGATAAAGCTCTGCAATGCATCTCTCGAGAGCTACGGAATATGTTGAAGAGAATTAGAACCGTAAGCAGGAATCAGCCTGCACTTGGAAGGAAACCTTTCCTATTAAAGATTTGTTTTCTAAGCTGCTTGGTTGGTGCAGGTATCCAAATCTCTCCTGTCTGATCTTATCACAACTTGTACCCTGCCAGGCACAGGATTAGAGCAGCCAGATTTGATGGGAAGTTATTAACAGGGGTACTTGGAGCCATAATGTTGAAATTCCTCATCTTCCAGTGACTCTCTCTCAGTGACCTGCAGCAGAACACTAAGCCCCAATCCACAAAGGGGGTATTCAGCAGCCTAATACTATTTAATTCCCATTGACTGACTTTCCAAAGGAAATAAATGGCTCCATGAATTTGGGCTTTTAGCCCTTCCGTGCAGCAGTGCTCATCTGTAAAATGGAAGCAGAACCACATCCTACGTCATCTGTGCCTGCTAATGCTAAACACTGAGCGAGGTAAATGGAGCAGGCAGTACAGGAACAAAGGGGCTGCACATGTGCTTAGAGAAAGCAAACAAGAGGTTGTAAAGATGATGTGGGCTTATGGAGTGGTTGGCATAGAATCGTATCACACGATCATATCACAGAACTGCTCAGGCTGGAAGAGACCTCCAAAGGTCATCGAGTCCAACCCTCCTGCAGTGAGCAGTGATATCCTCAACTAGATCAGGTTGCTCAGAGCCTTGTCCAGCCTCACCTTGTATATCTCCAGGGATGGGGCTTCAACTACCTCCCTGGGAAACCTGTTTCAGTATTCAACCCCCCTCCTGCCAAAGAACTTCTTCCTAACAGCCCACTTCAATCTGCCCTTCTCTAATGTGAAACCAGTGCCCCCCATTCTATCACCCCAGGCCTTTGGAAACAGCTCCTCTCCAGCCTTCTTGTAGCCCCCTTCAGACTCAGATCAAGGCAGCCACCTTCTGGGTAAGGAATATAACAGTGTCCTACTGCAACACACCATGCAACATCTCAGGGCTTGCATTAGTCATTAATTTCTTTTGGGAACAATGGCCAAGTCAGTCATCTTCCAAGCCTCTATCACCCTTCAGCCTCATCAGGCCAGGCATCCACAGCCTGTGTTACTGGAGTACACCAGAGAGGGAGCATCTTCCCTGACTTCCACCTCTCCTTGTCCCCATGCCCTGGGGATTTCTCTAAGCCTCCTGTCAAACAAGTGGTACTTGCATCTCACTGTTCTCCTCCAACTGATGTGTGGAATAGGTAAACCATGTATTTCATCCTTTTTCCATCATCCATACCAGAAAATGAAAGGATCTATGTCTCACATTCTCTGCCCTCCAGCTCACTACAGTCTCACTGCTACTGTTCAAGCTGCACATGTACATATGTATGTATTCCTTCCTTGTTTTCTCATGTCTTTTCCTCCCATGCACATCCCATTCCCCTTTCTAACACAAAAGAGACACAGCATTTCCCCTTCCATGCTCATCCTAATTCCAGAAAAACTCCCTTACCACAAGTTACCCACATCCTCTTCCTGAGCTGGTGCCTCTGCTCCACCAGGAGCACTCTCATACTCTCCTTCCCACACCAAAAACTCTCTCAACTCAAACAGCAACCTTGGAAATCAATAAAGATCATCCACTGCCCTGAAAGTTGAGAGCTTCTGACACCTGCATGGGAATGAGGAGTGGAAGGAAAGGGAAAAAGAGACTGCAAGCAGGTTCCCTTCTGAGCTCCCCGTAGCCCTTGATCATCCCCTATCAGCTACTCTGGAAGGGCAATAGTGCTCTGACAAAACTCTAAATGGCTAAATTGTGCAAGAGACTGGATCTCATTAGCCTGTGCCAGTCCTTTCTTCCCATGAGTTGGACTCACTCTGTCTGGAGGGACCACTTGACTACCCAACATCGCAACATCATGGAGATGTGTCACTTAGATGTTCCCAAAGCATCTCAGTCTCAAGGAACAGTCTACTTCAATGCAGTTCAGCTGGTATTAAGTCCCTGTGCAAGCAGTGCTCCTCCACACTCTTCTCATCTGACTCCATCTGGAGTAGTCCCTGTGAGAGGCAGTGGGAACAGGCTTTAATAACAATGAATTACAGAAGGTCACCCCTGTTTTTCCAATTCCACAACCCGTTCCCCATTCCCAAGGCTATCCTATGTCCCCTCAAACTAGGGCACCCCTTGTAAAAGGGGTTCAGGACAGAAAAAGCAAACCAACACTTTGCAAAGCCACACGAACTCAAGCTTTATTATGAGGCAGAAATGACCTCAAAAGCCTGAGCTAAACAAATGCCTGGAGTGAAAAAAGATGGAATAAATTAAAGGATATAATTATGGCTGGGAAAAGAGGGAAGGAGGTCACTCAATAGGATGAAAGACGGATTTGAGAAATAAGAAATGAAAGGAGGTGTCAGCTCGAATCAGCCAGGCTGAAAACTGCTGCTGATTTTGACTGACAGACTGAGACTTTCCAATTGCAAACTCTCTGCTCTAATAATCCGCAAATTCACCTCCACACTTTTACTTTGATCTTAATGCAAATGTTTTATAATGGACAGATTTAATGATGTTCAGGTGCTTATTGGTTCCATCGGACTTGATACAGAAATCAATCTTTCTCTTTGGAAAGCTGGGGTTAATGGCAAAGTTTATTAAACTGCATGCAGTCATTCAGCAAAGATCAATAGAGACATGATTACAGAGCAACCAGAGGATTAAACATGAGATTTATCACAAAATTAAACTGAATTAAACGTTCTCTGATAGCACTTGAAATGCTGTCGATATTCTTAACTGATAATCTATGCCTTCCGTGTTTACTTAACAGGCAGCAGGGATGTCTGACTCAAGAAAATGACTACAATGTGAAAACATAAGCTGCAAAGAAATGCTGAGAGCGATAAGCCTCACCTAGAAACCCATTATTTCTTCCTGGGAGAAGAGCAAAAGCATTTTGCTGCTTTGCCCATTTCTTTAAGGCTGAGCAGGATTCAGTCCTCTCACACTGCACTTCTGAAACTTCTGCTCAGGACTATGATGGGATCCATAGGATTTTACAGGCTTTCAACACATTGTTTTATGCTTCCCTTCAATGAAAGTCTTTGCCTTGTTGAGATTCTGTGTCTCCTTTTTACATTTTAGATTACTTTCACTAGAACTTATTTCATACCCTGAGAAATTTCCAAGCCTTCCTGTTTCTCCTTTCTCTCGGGCTTAGAGCAGCTCTCTCCCAGGTTGAGACACTCAGACTTTTCCTAAGCTGCCACAGCACTGTGCAAATGGCTCTGATGGTCTCTTCCCCCCAAAAATGCAGTTCCAAGCATAACAAAGCCAGGAGCAGCAGCAGCACAGTACCTCTGGCATAAGAAGCAGAAAAGGAAGCCCAGTAAAACCTATGAGAATCAGGCCAATTGTACAGAGAAAAACAGCCTCTAAATTCAGACACCATTCTGCTGGGATGTGATCCATCCCCGCAACAGAGCTGGAATTTCCCAGACCCTGCTGCGCCCTGAGATCTGTTATCAGAATCACACACAGAGATTATTGCCATCTGCACTATAATAATGTGGTTGGCCTGGTTTTGAGGACCAAAACCTCAAGTCACAGCAGGACAGAAGGGGGAGGAAGGGGAGGAGTGGAAGCCTGTGAGCACACAAAAGGCCAGATGCAGAGTAATAACCAATGGCAACTTCAGCTTTGAGAGATTTTGAACATCTTCTTGTTTCAGCGGCTTTCCAAAATGGTCACAATGTACTCCTTTAAGGATTTGCATCCAACAAGCAAACAGGCTGAGCGATGTCAGCTTCCAGGATGCTTTTTTCCAACCCATTTTTCAGAGAAAGGCTGTATCCCAGCCATCCCTTCCACCAAACTCTCAGTAATCCATGATGAAACACCCCAAAGGAAATGTGACCATCCAAGAGCAAAGAAACCACCCAAAACAAAAAACACCCCAACATTCCCTCATCAACTGCCATGAATTGAATTTTTACTGACTCAGAGGGGCTTAACTGCTTTCTAAACAGGCTCAGCCATCCCTGGTGTACTTTGCAAAATGCAATTCAGTAATCCAATCCTGGATGCATTACGTGAAATCTTATTTCTCCCAGCTCGAGAAAAGAACAAGCAAAAGGAAGTCTTTAGGAACACTAATTTGCCAATAAATACTGACTGAGCCCACTTCACTTTCCTGCTTTTTAGGGGAGAAATAAAGAGGGAAGAAGAAAAATAAAAGCCATTGTCTGAGTACTACATCACCTCATTAAAACTTCACTAGAGGATAGAAAAGATACCATGGAACACGTACCCTGAAATTAGCTCAGCATGAGCTGCCCCAATAAACAAATCCTCAGAAACTGGATTAGAGTCATTCCCTATAGGTTTGCACTGCAGCAATCACTACCAGTTCTGTCCAGAAAAGGAAAATCTGTGTAATATCTAATAAATGGACCAAAACAGCTAAATGAATAGCAGGGCAATAGCACAGTGTGTTCTAGCGGCAACCAATGAAGCCATCGTCAATACACACAGTGGCTGTTAAATTTTACATCAATACCATCACACAATTAAGCCAGTGAACGGCTGAGCAGAGTGGGAAAGCACTCAGTGTTATGTGAGCTCTGAGACTGTGTGTGTGAGCGAGGGAAGCAAGGACTTGCCATGGTGCTCCAGCTCTAGGAGACAGCCCGTGTTTATGGCTTTCTCCATGTGCTTTATGGGATGCTCCGCAGATGACACAGATGGCATCAGCAGTACTTGAGGGCTGGCAAACTACTCAGCTCCATGACTCTGACACTAACCCAAAATGGCAGCTGCTTTGTCAGGAGGGCAAGGACCAGGTTAGCAGCTGCACGTGAGATTAAACATCCAGCTCTGACAACATCCTTCTGGCTTGACATCCTCCCACAGGACCAGCCCCCCTTGATCTCCATTCCTTATTGTCTCTCCCTGCTGCTGCCTGGCAGGGAGACACACTGCCCCTAGACACTAGGATTTGGGATGTCTTGGTGCTTACTTGTAGGAAAAGGAGGGCAAAGCCCTCAGGAAAGCATCTGTGTGTCTCAAGGTGGGCTGAAGCCCTGCAGGTAACAGGAAAACACAGTGTCACATGTGATTTACCAGGCAGTTGTTTCCCTGCAACTCTGCTCTCTCAGGAGCAAAGGCCATTACTGCAGCTCTGCTTTATGTCAACAAGCAGCATGTTGGTGCTGACACCAAAGTGTATCAGAGACTGAGAGGCAGCTTGTGTCTGCATGATGGGCCAGAGGGGTTCATGTCTCACAGAGAGCAGTAAAGTACAGCTGAGCAAGGGCCATCAAATCAAGTCACTGCCAGCGGGAGGCTCATCTCTGCCAGATGAGCTCCTCCTGTCCTGTCCCACGGTTAAGAGATATTGGACTTTCTTTTGTCCACCTTCATTGGTTATCAGGGCAATAGGGATGTGATAACTCAGGCCATGGAGCTGGAGAGGTTTTTGCAGCACCAAAAGAAATCCGTTCCCTCCCAAAGCAGTTGCTGTGTGTTCTGTGTTTTATTAATTTAGTGGTCAGGATAATAAATTTGTCAGTAATGACAAAGAAATTCCCTAGGAACTGGAGTGCTCAAGTGTCACTGAAACTACATCTATTTAGCAAACAGATGAATGCCTTTCACTGAAGACTGTCGTGTGATTAAGCATCTGTCACTGTCTCACCAAACGGCTGCTCCTACTCCAGCAGCTCAGGTAGCTTCCACAGCTCTTTGTCATAGGGATGCAAAGATGATCTTGATGTGAAAGGCAATCAGCAACTGAAAACCCAATTAAAAAACTGACAATCGGAACAGTGGGTCATCCCTACAAGCCTTCTAGTCCTGTTGACTTGTCCAAGCTTAAGCTTCTGTAATCAGAGTAATTTCCATTTTATAAACAAAAGGTTTTGCCTGACTGAAGTTGAGAGGACTCAAACCATCATAGCTTTTTTCTTTGGGTTTGGTGGAAAGCTTAAGTTTTGACAAGGATGTTGAATCTATGCTAGCAGCTTGATGAAGGGTTTTTCAAAACAAAAATTATATCAAGAAGGAATCAGCAGTGCAGACTGTGGCTGCGCTTCAAACAACAGCCCACAAAGCGAGAGAAACATAAGGAAAGGAAATGGTCAGTGGGACAGACATTCCACCTACAGACACACAAATATGGTTATTCTAATTTAATTCCAATTCATGTGGTTAATTCTCATTTCTCTCATTGAGAACCTGCTCAACTGAAGGTTAAACAAAATATAATGCGAGAGGTCAAGTAAGCATCAACCAAGTATGAGCTGCTGAGGCTCACAGTTAAGGGGCTGCTAATAACGGGTGGCAGGGCACAAAGGGATCACCCCAGGGACAACGAGCAACAGCTTCATCCTAATGAAACGATTGCCATGAGCCTGTAAACTGCTTACAGATCATTAGAAACAGAGTGGAGCTATATGAGACAAGATCACCAGAAATTCTTCCACTGTGGATCCTCAGTGTTTAGACCAATATGTTGGGAAGTCTGTTCTGCTAGCAACCGTCATGAAATCAGGAAGCTCTTGCATGAAGCTGAACAGTGGGGAGGGGCGGAAGACATCAGGGAGGGGAGGCCCTTCTTAGTTCATTCCCAGCTGAGCACAAGCACACTGGGTATCATTTGGGAGGCAACTTTATGTGCTCTTAGTAGTAGATTAATGAATGTAATTACCTAACGTTGTGGCTGTGAATGCAACAAAACTGTAATTTATCGCATGCTGTAAAGTTCTAATGTGTTTTTATGTCCATAAGCTGCTTAACCATAATCTAATGCGCTTGTACACCAACACCCTCCTAAGTGGTTCTCAGCTCCAGTCTCCCTTGCCTCTACGTTCTGCTTCACATTTTGATAAACCAACCCTTCCTGTTGGGCATCTGAAGAGAAGCAGCTGCTAATGACGTCAATAATTTTAAGCCCAGAGGCAAGTACTTCTTTCCTTACTTGACAAAATAAGTTCCTGGCTGTGGTACTGAATAAAGAAAGAACCAACCTCTTACAGGGTGAAAACAGAGCAGTGTAGATGTCCCTGGTGAATGAAGGGATGAAATTTAGTTCCCTCAGCCAGGTGGAGAGTCAGGATTCACCCGTCTTGCTCCCACATCTTGGGCTCTCAGACTCCCTCTCTGCTCCTTGGCCAGGGTGAGTGTGTCTTGTGTGTCTCCTCCATGTGATAATACAAGCAATGTACTGCAGCGTGCCATTCCAGAGAGCATCCACAGTGAACTCCCCCAAACAAAATACTTCACCTTCTTTCAGTGTGCAGCTGCTATTCCCCTTCTGTTTGCTGCTGGCAAGACACTGTGGTCACTTGATACCTTCTTTGTTAGAGAGATGTGGTCGGGACTCCTGAAGTACATGGTTATTGTTGCCACTAACTCATTTAGGCAAATCATTTAGCTTCTTTATGCCCTTGCTTAACCATCTGTAAAATGGGACTAATAATAAACCTCGGAGGGATTTAGTAAGGCTTAATTAAATGGTTTGTAAAGTGCTTTGAGATCCTCAGGAGAAATGTGCTGTGCAAGTGCAAATTATTATTATTGTTACCGTGCTTTCTACTTCCAACACAGTTAAATATTAATGATCCAGTTCTCCTAATGCCCAGCGATACAACTTTCCTGAATAGCAATTTTCCCCAGTTAAAAAGAGATGGGAGCGACTGGTAGGAAATTAAAAAAAAAAAGTCTTTCTTACTCATTCAAAAGCAGTCTGAAACACCAGAAAATACTTCACTATGTGCTCAACTCAGGATGTGGATCCCAAATGCAGGTGGGGTACATGCAACCAGTTCTGAGCTGAAACCTAAGGCTAAGTATGATCACCAAATCACACAATGAACCAANTGAAATTTAGTTCCCTCAGCCAGGTGGAGAGTCAGGATTCACCTGTCTTGCTCCCACATCTTGGGCTCTCAGACTCCCTCTCTGCTCCTTGGCCAGGGTGAGTGTGTCTTGTGTGTCTCCTCCATGTGATAATACAAGCAATGTACTGCAGCGTGCCATTCCAGAGAGCATCCACAGTGAACTCCCCCAAACAAAATACTTCACCTTCTTTCAGTGTGCAGCTGCTATTCCCCTTCTGTTTGCTGCTGGCAAGACACTGTGGTCACTTGATACCTTCTTTGTTAGAGAGATGTGGTCGGGACTCCTGAAGTACATGGTTATTGTTGCCACTAACTCATTTAGGCAAATCATTTAGCTTCTTTATGCCCTTGCTTAACCATCTGTAAAATGGGACTAATAATAAACCTCGGAGGGATTTAGTAAGGCTTAATTAAATGGTTTGTAAAGTGCTTTGAGATCCTCAGGAGAAATGTGCTGTGCAAGTGCAAATTATTATTATTGTTACCGTGCTTTCTACTTCCAACACAGTTAAATATTAATGATCCAGTTCTCCTAATGCCCAGCGATACAACTTTCCTGAATAGCAATTTTCCCCAGTTAAAAAGAGATGGGAGCGACTGGTAGGAAATTAAAAAAAAAAAGTCTTTCTTACTCATTCAAAAACAGTCTGAAACACCAGAAAATACTTCACTATGTGCTCAACTCAGGACGTGGATCCCAAATGCAGGTGGGGTACATGCAACCAGTTCTGAGCTGAAACCTAAGGCTAAGTATGATCACCAAATCACACAATGAACCAAAACCCACATAGAACCAAAGACCCACTGAGGACAAATCAGAAATGCTTTTCCTAGTTAAAAATGCACCTCTTGGCATGAGTCACACGATCAACGTTCAAACAGAAGTTTCATCTAGTCAGAAGCAACATCACTGCCCTATTAGCAAGGCTGCTACGGCTTTGGGGTCCAGGAGGAAGAACACATTGAATTTTAAATAGGATTTATCTCTTGTGATCCCGCAAAAACCATCTGTAAATTGACGGCAGGCAAAACACCAACCAGCCAGAAATTCTTCCTCTTTTGTCAGCCTCTTCCAGGCCAACCTAAAAAGAAGAAAAATGAAACAACTGGACTTATGACTGCAGATCATAGGAGTTGAGTGAATGTGACCTAGTTTGCAATGGATTGCTGTTGCATACCCTTTCCACCCACTGGGCTGCCTCTCATAAATGCAGCCACAGGAACAGCAAGCTCTTTCACAAAACAATAAACTGAACAAGTTAGAATCTGTTAAAAATCAAACACCAAATCTCCACTGACAAGTATTTTCCTAATATTTCTCAGTATTTAGTTAAATGATATAATCACATATTGGAAGCCAAATCAAACATTAAGGAAAAAGAACAAAAAAACAATGTCCAACTTGTGTATGATGTCTTTCCTTCATCTAGTAAAGGTTCCTCCTGCTACTCACAGAATCACAAGATGATTGAGGCTGGAAAAGCCCTCTGAGCTCATCATGCCCAGCCCAGAACCCAGCATCATCACATCAGCCACACCAGGGCACTAAGGGCCACAACCACTCTGTCCTTAAACACCTCCAGGGATGGGGACTCCACCACTGCCCTGGACAGTCCATTCCACTGTCTGAGCACCCTTTCTGTGAGGAAGGGCTTCCTAACATCCAACCTAACCCTCCCCTGGTGCAGCTTCAGNAGAAGGAGAAGGTCCCCCCTGAAGGGGACATGCAACAGAAGACAACACAGATAAGACACTGGTTTAATAATAACAAGGCTTTTATTTCATGTTATAGACCATGATTCACCCTGCTGAACTGAGACGGATACTCATGTCGTGCGTCTTCTGTAATCAGTGAAGAGACAGCAGCAATTCTAACGGGCTGTTTCTAGGTGAGGGAGCAAACTGAGATGTGGAGCTCTGCACCTCCTCTTGATCAATCATAGAGGAAACCTTCACTCATCAGTTTCCTAAAACTCCTACACCTTGCTTTGGTGGGATATGAATCATAAAGGCCTCTATGCATTGCAAGCTGTTTTACAGTAAGTTAATTCTTATAGAGTCTGTGGAGCTGGCAACACCTTCCCCTTCAGCTCTGTACTAAGCAGAGTACAGGAAGAAAGTAACTTTCCCAGTCCTGCATAAATGTAGAGAGAGCACCAGGACTGAAACCCTGCAAACTGTTCTTTTGCCCTCACCACGGAACCTTAGAATGGTTCAGGTAGGAAGGAACCTTAGATATCGTTGAGTCTAACCTCCTCACTCATCCAAAGGGGCTGTTCATTACCTACTCCTGCAGTGATGCTACACATGGTCCACCAAGTCCGTCTGGAATTTCAAACTGATATATACAGAAATCCATTATTCCAAGCCTAAATATCCTTCAACATGGAATCAGGTAGCTGTNCAATGTACTGCAGCGTGCCATTCCAGAGAGCATCCACAGTGAACTCCCCCAAACAAAATACTTCACCTTCTTTCAGTGTGCAGCTGCTATTCCCCTTCTGTTTGCTGCTGGCAAGACACTGTGGTCACTTGATACCTTCTTTGTTGGAGAGATGTGGTCGGGACTCCTGAAGTACATGGTTATTGTTGCCACTAACTCATTTAGGCAAATCATTTAGCTTCTTTATGCCCTTGCTTAACCATCTGTAAAATGGGACTAATAATAAACCTCGGAGGGATTTAGTAAGGCTTAATTAAATGGTTTGTAAAGTGCTTTGAGATCCTCAGGAGAAATGTGCTGTGCAAGTGCAAATTATTATTATTGTTACCGTGCTTTCTACTTCCAACACAGTTAAATATTAATGATCCAGTTCTCCTAATGCCCAGCGATACAACTTTCCTGAATAGCAATTTTCCCCAGTTAAAAAGAGATGGGAGCGACTGGTAGGAAACTAAAAAAAAAAAGTCTTTCTTACTCATTCAAAAACAGTCTGAAACACCAGAAAATACTTCACTATGTGCTCAACTCAGGACGTGGATCCCAAATGCAGGTGGGGTACATGCAACCAGTTCTGAGCTGAAACCTAAGGCTAAGTATGATCACCAAATCACACAATGAACCAAAACCCACATAGAACCAAAGACCCACTGAGGACAAATCAGAAATGCTTTTCCTAGTTAAAAATGCACCTCTTGGCATGAGTCACACGATCAACGTTCAAACAGAAGTTTCATCTAGTCAGAAGCAACATCACTGCCCTATTAGCAAGGCTGCTACGGCTTTGGGGTCCAGGAGGAAGAACACGTTGAATTTTAAATAGGATTTGTCTCTTGTGATCCCGCAAAAACCATCTGTAAATTGACGGCAGGCAAAACACCAACCAGCCACAAATTCTTCCTCACTCATCCAAAGGGGCTGTTCATTACCAAAAAGAAGAAAAATGAAACAANGAGATCCTCAGGAGAAATGTGCTGTGCAAGTGCAAATTATTATTATTGTTACCGTGCTTTCTACTTCCAACACAGTTAAATATTAATGATCCAGTTCTCCTAATGCCCAGCGATACAACTTTCCTGAATAGCAATTTTCCCCAGTTAAAAAGAGATGGGAGCGACTGGTAGGAAACTAAAAAAAAAAAGTCTTTCTTACTCATTCAAAAGCAGTCTGAAACACCAGAAAATACTTCACTATGTGCTCAACTCAGGATGTGGATCCCAAATGCAGGTGGGGTACATGCAACCAGTTCTGAGCTGAAACCTAAGGCTAAGTATGATCACCAAACCACACAATGAACCAAAAGCCACATAGAACCAAAGACCCACTGAGGACAAATCAGTATTAATATATAAGAAATGCTTTTCCTAGTTAAAAATGCACCTCTTGGCATGAGTCACACGATCAACGTTCAAACAGAAGTTTCATCTAGTCAGAAGCAACATCACTGCCCTATTAGCAAGGCTGCTACGGCTTTGGGGTCCAGGAGGAAGAACACGTTGAATTTTAAATAGGATTTGTCTCTTGTGATCCCGCAAAAACCATCTGTAAATTGACGGCAGGCAAAACACCAACCAGCCACAAATTCTTCCTCACTCATCCAAAGGGGCTGTTCATTACCTACTCCTGCAGTGATGCTACACATGGTCCACCAAGTCCGTCTGGAATTTCAAACTGATATATACAGAAATCCATTATTCCAAGCCTAAATATCCTTCAACATGGGATCAGGTAGCTGTCAATACTCACACAACACTAAGCTCCCACAAAAACATCCCTGATGAATGATTTTCCCAGCTTCGCGCAAACAATCTCAAGGTGATCTGTGTAAATCTTTGATGCTTTCCAGAGCAGTCAGAATTGCTGTTAACACAGCACAAGATCCATTACAAGTCCATTGGCTCTAAAAAAGCCAGGCTAGGCCAGTCCTGAGCAAGAACCTGCCCTTATGGGTAACCTTTTAAGATATCAGCTTGATACCATGAAACAGGTAATTCCACCAGCTTCTACTCACATGGATGCAGCCAGTTCTGAGCAAATACAAATTCCTGGGTATGGCTGTGGGGTGACAGGAGATGCTGTCACAAAGGAACAATGCTTGATGAGACCTCGCATCAGCAGGAAGTCTCGCTGTTTATAAACTTTCTCAAGGAGAGCTTATTTCTCAGAGGCAATCCTGTGTGACAGAGTTAGGAAGATAAGATTTGTGACAATTTTATGTTAACAATACTTTTACATCCATCGAGTTCACTATAAGAATTTCTCTATATTCCAATATTTAATTTACTTAGCTTCCTAGTGTTTTTAAATTAGGGAGGCACTTTATTGCTCCGGTTGACATTTTTATGACAACAACTGAATCTTGGCCTCATTTTCTAAGTGGAATTTCTGCACCTGAATTAGTGCCAGTGTCCACTCTGGGAATGCAGGTGCAGAAACACAGACAAGAGCTACACGCATGCATTGCTAGGTGGAAAGATGAATCCTCTTAAGAACTTGTATATATTGTATCTTTGGCACTAAATTAAATAGCTGAGATCCCCATGTTTTCCACCAATTCCACAATTAAAACCTGAATCTCTGCCCTGGTGAGACTTCACCTGGATCCAGTTCTGAGTTTCGAACACAAAAAGGATGAGGAGCTGTTGAAGTGAGGCCAGAGTTGGCCACGAAAATGCTCAGAGGGCTGGAGCCCCTCTGCGTTGGGGACAGGCTGAGAGTGTTGGGGTTGTTCAGTGTGAAGAGGAGAAGGCTCCAGGGGGACCTTCTAGCGACATTCCAGTCCCTGAAAGGGGCTGTCAGAAGGCTGGGGAAGACTGTTCACAAGGGCAGGCAGGGAATGATAGGATGAGAGGTCCTGGTTTGCAGCTGCAAAAGGGCAGAGTGAGGCTGCACAGGAGGAAAAAGCTCTTGAATCTGAGGGTGGGGGATCCCTGGAACAGGCTGCCCAGAGAGGGGATGGGGGCCCCATTCCTGGAACCATTCAAGGTCAGGCTGGATGGGGCTCTGGGCAATGTGTTTTGGTTAGAGACAGCCCTGCTTGTTGTAGGGGGGTTGGACTTGATGCCCTTTGGAGGTCCCCTCCAACCCACTACATTCTGTGATTCTATCTGCAACCACCAGCACTGAACCTGTATTTTTCCTAAAAAAGGATGAAAGATTCCCTGTTCTGCACAGATTGGCTGCCAGTTATTATATCAATATACTCCACCTTTCCTTACTCTGCTTTTAAACTGTAAAAGAGAGAGGGGTTTTGGCAGCCTTGCGCTCCATCCCTTTTACCTTCACTAGCTGATGATTCTCAGAATAGAAATGCTGGCCTTGGTGGATCTCGACGAGCAGCCTGACTGCAGGTAATGATGATATACCTGTGCGCCTAGACTGGGCCACCTGTTCACAGCCTCCCAGGAAGCTTTACAGAGAGATAAAAAGCTTCCAATATTTTTTCCACATAAACCACAAGCCATCCATCAAGTTGTTTACATCACACTGAGATATATGCACCTTTATCATTACAAGAGCTGTCTGCAGAAATGGGATGAACGCAGGCATCATAAATCTCTCCCTTTTAAAAAGGCTTCCCAGACTGCATTATTTTTGGTAGCAGGAAACACACACCCCCCAGCATCCCGAGAGCAGCCGTTAAGGGACGCAGCACAGCAGGAGAAGGGCAGAGAAGTATAAGGGTTTTAGAACACAACACTCAGAGGAAGAGAAAAGGTCTAAGAGTGGTGATATTTTGCTTGGCTGAAAAATTGCCGTTACATGAGCCCTCTCGAGGCCAGGTAGCTTCTGCCAAGATTTTGAACTACCTACAGCCTCCCTGCCAGGCCCTCTTTTTTTTATCTATGAAAACAGCCAGAGCAGAGCTATCCCACTGCATTTCACATTCTTTTGCTGCCTGAGGAAGCACACAATGTTGAACATGGAAATGTGCTTAGGTTCTGAAGGCAAATGTCACACAGGTCACTCCAGCAGCATTTGGCCTCACCCATTGGAGACCTCACACACTTGGCCAACTACAATCAACGTGTCACCACCATAGAGATTTCCACCTGCCCTTCCAGCACAGGACAACACAAACTAGAGACCAAGTCCAGAGATTTATCCCTTTGGAGGTCCCCTTCTCTATTTTTCTTATTAATCTCTATTAAGGGGTGGGAGAGGCAAAAGAATGGTCATGACCACATCAAACCTGAATTGCTACCCCAGATCCCAAGAGACTCTACACTGATTTGCTCATGGTAGACAAAAAGAAATCTCACACCAGTGAGTTAAGGGATGCTGACAAGTCTCCAGAAAGGATCTACCAAGTATTTGCCTTGAAAACTCTTCCCTCTTTAGCTGCTGAAATAAATAACAACAACCAGGATTTGCTCTTGTAAACTTCTTTCTCCTTCTTGAGACACAAATTCTCTCACATCATAAAAATTTCTTGTTGATCACTGATTTTAGATAAAAGAAACCACTTGAGAAAAACAGGAGATGCAGAAATAACAGATTTTAAATAAAGCCTGGACCTTAACGTGAGCTACAGAGAGACTGAAACAGAAGCAGATTAGATTTCGTATGGGAAATGGCAACTTGCATTACTGGAGAGGCACATGAAATTACAAAGCCGACCAGAACACAATCTGTTCTCTCCCAGTGCTGTCCCTTTACTGTGACCCTTCCCAAGCTGTTACCGTGGGAGCTGGAATTGGTCTCATTTTCACACCCACGATTCTGTAACAGCTGCAGAACCCCAAACTCATGACCACCACAGCACAACCAAGCTGGTTTTGCCACTATACCAGAGAGAATAGGTGCAGTTGCTGGGTTTGGAAGTCTGAAATACCCTACATGACTGTTCCAGCTCACAGAAAAAACAGACATGAGGTATTTTTGTTTTTTCTTTTAATTCCATTTTTTAAAATGCAAATGCATAGAGCTGCAGCGTGATTTGCTATTTCAGTGGGAATGTTTTTAGCCATGACAAGCTGAAGAAACAAGAAAAAAAGGATGTCAGGGAGAATCACAGAATCATAGAATGATTGAGGCTGAAAAGCTCTCTGAGCTCATCCAGCCCAGCCCAGGACCTAACATCACCCCATCGGCCAGACCAGAAAACTAAGGGCCACAGCCAGGCTGTCCTTCAAGACTTCCAGGGATGGGGACTCCATCACTGCTCTGGGCAGTCCCTTCCAGTGTCTGATCACCCTTTCCATGAGGAAGGGCTTCCTAACATCCAACCTAACCCTCCCTTGGCAGCTTCAGGTCCTGCCCTCTCATCCTAGCACTGGGTGCATGGGAAAAGAGCCCGACCCTCACCTGTCCACAACCTCCTTCAGGTGGTTATAGAGAATGATAAGGTCCCCTGAGTCTCCTCTACTCCAGACTAAACAACCCCAGCTCCTTCAGCCTCTACTCCTAGAGGGACTTTCCTGCTAGTCCCTTCAGCAGCTTCACTGCTCCTCTGGACCCACTCAAGCACCTCAATGTCTTTCTTGAAGTGAGTCCAGAACTGGACCCAGCTTTTACAAGACCCATTGGTAGGTCTGGGTACAGCTGTCATTTGTGAGGATGAGTAGATGAGAAGCTGCCCAGTTTCCCCACATGCTACATAAGGGCTAAGGACTGGTAAAATGTGATGGGCAGAGATCCCGGAATCCTGTAAGAACAGAGAAAGTCATTCCTTCCAACTTCCATTTTCCTTCCTTGTCAAAATCAAACCAACTCCTGAAGAGCTGAAAGGCTAAATCTCCCCTGTACAGAACACACTGCCATTCAGAGCCTCTCTGGGACTTCCCCAAGAACACCGATAAGCAGAGTGATACAGACCAGACAGCACGGATGGATGTGAACAGCAGCTCAGTGAGGAGGATAAGGCTTTATGGACTCAATGCTTTTCTTCTCTGTATCAAGAGCTCTGTTGTGCTCTGTTCTGTGCAGTCTGTCCTTGCATGCACAACACAGGACATAGAGAAAACATCACCATTTCTATAAGATGATCACTGACTGCTGCTTCCTCCAGCCCGCAGGAAACCTGTTAGAAGAACTACTGAAGGAACGGACGTTCCAGCTTTGGGGAAACAAGTTTTGATCAGATGGAACAAAGCACCCACCTCTGAGAACTGTGTTTGTGGAAATACAAGCCTGAGAGTATTTTGTCATTTGCAGGAAAATATGAAAAATCCAATTTCACCAGACACTGCTCAGGCCAGTTTATCAAACCCGGATAACAACCAGATTTTTTATAAAGTCCCTACGTTTAAAAGCTCAGTGTTGTCAGCTGCAGTTATAAATTGCCTCTCTTTAATCTGCAGGACTATGATATTTTTGTGGCACTGACATTTTCCTTTCAAGCCTATCAGTTCTTCCCTCGTTTCAGATGATAGTTGCTCCTTTTTATCTGCCCTTTAAGTGTTTAAAAATATGCAAACTGGATTTAAAAACCACAACACAGCAGAACCCCACCGTCTCCTCTGGATTGATGTGTTTTTCGGATGTGTTTTCCATGCTGTAACCAATCAGATAAGCTCCTCGCTTCCCTCCAGTGAGGGATTATCGAGTTTTTATTTATGTTTCCCCCTGTTTAGCCTCCCAAGCACCAATACACTTGTACCAATCTCAGCTTCAGCTCCCATTAAGGAAAGAAAAAGCCTGCAAATGTGATCAGCCTTGGAGATTTTCCAGCATGAGAGTATTTCTGAGCCTTCTACTCTGCTCGAAAAACATTTGGTCTGACGTTGCAGGCTCAGTGCTCCCCTCCCAGCTCTGCTCCCCCATATGGGTTCAATACAGGCTGATCACTCACTGCTTTTCACACTCCCTTGCCGGCAGCTGATGGATAGGAGTAAAATAAGGGAAAACAGCACTGAGCAATGAAGGTCAAAGATAAGTTAAGGACCAATAAGACTGGTATCTCCATCTTTCCAGACAGCCCCCAGTTCTGTACAAAATGTCCCTCCTGCTCTACACGTAGGAAGCTTTTCTTTCCCTTCCCAGGGCAGGTGAACACTTTGACTTTTAGATTAATGGTCAACCTCAGCTGCACATGCCGTGAGTTCCTCTACATGGAAGGATTCCAAGTCTTATATTTGAAGCCAGTCTTGGTGTACTTGTCTATTTTAATAGGTGCACAATTGTTCTCAAAACCTCCTCACCCCAGCAAGCTCACTGTGAGAAGATATTTCTGGTGTTAAGAGAATGATGATCTCCCTTCCAGATAAGGGCCAGTCCCCCTGTCATAAATTTAGCTTTGCAGGAGAGAGGAGAGACAATTGCTGATGCAGCTTCTGGAATCAAAAAACCTCTGCGTATACCCAGGAACAGCCTGAACTGCCATCAAGCAATCTGCACTGATCCCCAACAAGAACATGCTGAGATGTTCCCTATCTGAAGGGCATATTCCATCAATAGAACAGTCTGATTAATTCAACTGGTAATGCTGATTTCTCTTCTGGGCTTTTATGCCTAATACAGGTTAGATCACCTATGGCTAAGCTGGGTTTTCCCCCAAGTTAGATAAGAAAAGAGAGCAACACAGAGGGAGCAGAACTTTTGGAGTTGGAAACTATTAGCTTTCCCTGCACAGAAGAACCAGAAAATGCCTTTCTACTGGAACTGCCTGAAATTAAAGGTCATCCCAAATCTCACTGCTCTGTACTCCAGGTGGAAAACACACCAATTCAAAACTAAATATAGAACGTGCCCTACTAAAGCAGGTCACCTGCTGTACACACAGGTAAAAGCTGTGTGTCAGGTTTGCCTCTTGCTCTGTGCTGCTCCAACTCCATAGAGCAGATTATCAGTAACAGCTTGATTTCACCCTGCACAGCCCTACCCTCTTGCTGCCCTCCCTAGTTTTTCATATTCTTTATCGAGCTGTGTTCTAGCTATGGTAATATCATGTCACATCCATCCTTATGGTACCACCGAGGTCAGCTCGCTGCTGACAGGTTCCTCAAAGAAAGAAAAGAAGCCATTTTCCCAGGTTTTACCTGTCACCTGTGCTGTTATCTAAAGGTTGGTTTAACTCCGCAGAGCCACATCCGTGGGATTCAGCATGACAGCCCAACAGAGGCTTCTGGCACAGCTGCTAGCTGCTGGCACCCACTAAGACAAATAGAGCATCTTCAGGAATCTAACACCTGGCAGATTAATTCCAGGCACCTTACAGAAACACAGGGGACATCCTCCAGTGCTAACAGCCACTGCTATGACAGGCCAGTAGGTTTCTCTAAATCCAGTATGATCCTAAGTGGCTATTAGCATCTGTGAACAGCAAAGATTAACAAGATATTACACTGTCAGCAAAAAATTCCATCTCTTCTCCCATACAGGGGAGATATTCCACCTCCTCTCCCATACAGCATCACACTGTATGCTTCAAAGAATTAGTTTCTTCTCATATAAGATAGCAAATCACTATAAACAAAGTTGTTTATATAACCCAGGCAGGACCAGGAGCAGAGCCCTCGGTCCCAAACCTTTCAATCACAGGCACACAGGATCAAAGCAAGGCGTTCCATGGCCCAGGGGCACAGGAAAACATGCTGCTCTCTACCCTTCTTCTTACACAAACTGCACATTTGTAGTAAAAAAAATAAAAAAATTTAAACAAACAAAGCAGCCCCTTTGATTTTTGCACGCCTGCTGAATTCGGTCACCTTAGCTGATGCTCACAGCAGCTCTGCAGTCCTCTGTGGGTGTTTGAGAACTGGATGCAGAGTACCCACACGATCCCAGCCCATCAGCCATAAAGCACTTCATGTACAGAGTATGAAACAAGAGAATGGCCACCATCCAGGGCAATTCAACACTGCATCTGCTATTTCAATTTTCACCCTGCACAGATACTAAAGCAACCTTAGAATCATAGAATAGAACCACAGAATCATCCAGTCCAACCATCAACCCAGCCCCACCCTGCCCACTAAACCCTGTTCTCCAGGGCCACATCTGCAGAACTGTTTTAGTACCCATCCAGGGACAGCAACTCCTCCCATCCCTGGGCAGCCTGTTCCAACCCCTGACCACTCTGGCAGGGGAGAGACTTTTCCTGATCATAGAATCATTAGGGATCGGAAGGGACCTCAAAAGATCATCTACTCCAATCCCCTGCCACAGCAGGATCACCTAGACCAAGTCGCACAGGAACACATCCAGGCGGGTCTTGAATGTCTCCAGAGAAAGAGACACCACAACCCCCATGGGCAGCCTGTTCCAATGCTCCATTCCTCTCTCTGGAAAGAAGTTCCTTCTGATGTCCAATATTAACCTCCCCTGACACAACCTGAGGCCGTTTCCTCAAGTCCTCTTGCTGGTGACTTGGGAGACCATCCCCCACCTACCTACAACCTCTCTTCAGGTTTCTAAAGCAGAGCCTAATGCTGAAGACCAGAGTGGAGAAAAAAATAAAACCTGCACCTCTTTACCCTCAGGATCCCAGCAGCTGGTTTAACTGATGGCAATGCCTGAACACATTCAAATCAGCTCAGTCAACATCATATCAGGATTAAGTCTGGCTTGCAGTCTTGGGCCATCCAGAAAACACAAGGGAGGAAGGCAAACCTTTATTACCAAAACATCTCTGAGTTGTTGAGCTGTATGAGAGGCATCTTCTCTTGAAGATCCAAGACTAGCAGTCCCAGTTATTAGATCCAAATACCTCAGATGACTGGAGTCTACGTGAAAAACATTTTGCCAGTAGTTGTGTTTTGCCAATAGTTACGATCATGTACAAAGAGCCAAAATGCTTTTATGTAGTGCTGAAAACAGCCAACAAATAGAACCACCAAAAAGAGGGGAGGAGGGAATCATAGAATGTGTTGGGTTGGAAGGGACCTGCAAAGGTCGTCTGGTCCAACCCCCTACAACAAGCAGTGACATCTCTAACCAGAACAGATTTCCTAGAGCCCCATCCAGCCTGATTGTGAATGGCTCCAGGGATGGGGCCTCCACCACCTCTCTCTTCAGGAATCCACTACCCTCAGACTCAAGAACTATTTCTTCCTTCCAGCTTCAGTCTGCCCTTTTCCAGCCTCAAACCATGACCCCTTGGCCTATCATTCCCTGCCCTTGGGAACAGTCTTCCCCGGCCTTCCAACAGCCTCTTTTGGGGATTGGAAGGTCACTATAACGTCCCTTCAGCATCTTCTCCTCTTCAGGCTGAACAACCCTAGCTCACCCACCTGTCTACATGACTGGATACATGTCCGTGAGCTTGGTTTGTACACAGCTGCACCAGCTCTGTGTGCACAGGAGGGAAGGCAGTTTTTCAGAGGAACATGAATGACAGAAGATGCCAGGTTAGTCTCTGGTCACCACAAGAGCCTAGAAATTCCACAGTGTGAACATGACCTTATCATCATCAGCTATTAGGCAGCCAGACACTGCTGAGGGTTCACCATACAGGCACGCTGTGGTACCCAGTACCCTGGCAGCAGCAGTTGAATTCTTTCCAAATAACCTTTTACAGATGTAGGGAACTGTTAGCATGTTCCAGTTTGCAGTAGAGCTTTTGTTTCCAGTGACACTTCTTGCCTTTCCCTTTAGCTGTGAACAGGCTTTACAAGGAAGCACAGCTGTGCTGAAATGTTTTCTCTGGGGTTGGTGACAGACATTTTTTAGGGGGACAGGCAGAAGTCAGGTGAGACCAGCTGGAACTGCTGCAGTTCCAGCACTCGCTAGGGTCTGAGCCTACACTCTTAAAGACAAGAAGAGACCAAAACATAATCTAAGGCTAAGAAAAGAAAGTTAAGAGAGAAAATGCAGCTCCCACGCTCACTAGCACTGGCTGACAACCACAGTGCTGCACAGTACCTGCTCTAAACATCCCCACACAGCCCCTGGGGCTCAGGGACATGCCTGACCTACACCATGATGGTTAAAGCACTGGTTTTTTGCTGCTTTTCCAGTAACAGGATCACTGTGCCACTGTGGGAGTCAGAGGTAAGACTCTCATTAAACAGCAAAGTTAGGGAATAGTTAGGGGAAAGGCAAACAGAGCTGGAAGTAGATGGGGTGCAGGGCCTCTCCCTCACCACGAGGGTGCTGCTTTCTCCTGTCATCGAATACGCTCAAGAGAAACTTCAGCACCAAGAAGAGGGATAGGCTACTGCAGCTTCTAGGAGGCACGGAGATGGCTGTTTTGATGAAAACTTCTCATTTTCTCTTTCTCAAATGTAGTTAAACTCCTCTCAATGGTCTTTAATGATCTCAGAATGGGATGACAGGCAAAATGATCCTATGGCTTTAACCCACGAATGGGGTTAAAGTAACCATATCGCTGCCCAGCTCTTCATCTTCTCTATTTTCATTGAGACAGAACTGGTATCACAACTGCTGGAGTGGATCACAGACTTGAGCATGCAGTCAGCCTGGATATCCTTCTGAAATCTCCCTGCAGCGGTCTGAGCCAGGACCCGTGAGCTGTGACCCATCACAGAGCCCCCTGTGCAGCAGTGCTCAGAAGGGAAACCAGCATCAGCAACTGAGAAGATTTTCATGTTGGTTCAAAAGAAAACCCTATCATGGTATAGCTCTCTGCTTTCCCTCATTCCTCAACACAGCACACCGAGTTGGTAACACACACGAGTTCAGTGAGGAGCTGTCATAAAGGAGATGAACTGCACAGTCCCCCTCTTCTCTCTCCCTTCTGCTTCCATGCAGAAAATTAAAGATCGAGGGTTTCACAGTCTGTACTAAAACCACTGGCTCAGATGATGAGTGAAACACTTCTTTTGGAGGATTACCACGGAAGAGATGGCAAAGGAATGCAATTACACTTTGGTTTCAATGACATTAAGCACAAAGAGCATCCTTAGTTTGGGGAACGTGGCAGTGTCAAAACTCAGTTGATGATTAAGGGGAGAAAAAGTTAACAGGAAACCACTATTCACAGAAATCTGCAGCTCTGCAAAGAGGAGTAAAAGCTGCTGGAATCAGGAGCTAAGGAGGCAATAACAAGTGCCATCTTGACCCAGAGGTGCTGGCAGAGGCAGCCAGAGCAAAAGCAGCTAGGGTGGTCTCCTTGAACCAGAAAGCACAGTGGAGTATGAGGAGGTTTTAGTCCTGAGCTCAGAGAATAGCTGCAAAGCCAAAGAAAAAGAGACAATAGCTGGCCAGCAGGTCTGAGCATTAAAGTTCTCTGTGACGAAATAGGGTAAGTAAAGTAAGGACAGCAAGCAAGTTTACAGGGAATAGACAATGAGCAGAAAACAAAATGACTGGGGAAACAAATCTGTCAAGAAAAACACCTGATGGACAGAAGGGAAATGTTAAGTCATCTCAGGAGACTGAAAATGGCCAGGAGAGGTGAAAGGAAGGGACTGCAAAGCTCTCGGAAGCCCTAAGCATCAGAAGTGGCATGCAAGAGCTTTAGCAGAAGCCTTAAACACCCTACAGCAAATAGCCAGATCAAGCTAAAGAAGCCCTGGGGCAGCACAGGGTCTGGGCAGGCAGGGAAATATAAAAGAACCTGCAGAAGACAGCAGGGGGGAAGGGAAAGGGGAAACGGTGCAGAGTAACACAGAGACAGAATTGATTGACACATAAGAACTGAATTAGAAACAGTGACCCCTGGGAACCCAGTGCAAATAGCCAAAGGGCACGTGAAAGGCTCACACAGCAGAGGAGAAGGAAACAAGGGATGCTAAGCAGTTTCCAAAGGCACCAAGCAGGGGAACTGCTGTACCTTCCCCACCATTGTCCCTCTAGCAGAGATCCCTGCCAACTGCTTTGCTAAGGAGGAATTAAAGGTACCTGAAGCAGCTTTGCTAGGCAATCCATGGCAGTTCATGAGAGAAATGGATTACTGACAAAATGTAAGAACAAGAGCCCTGGCACAGGCTGCCCAGAGAGGTTGTGGAGTCTCCTGCTCTGGAGACTTTCAAAACCTGCCTGGACACAACTCTGTGTGACCTGATCCTGCACTGGCAGGGGGTGGGACTGGATGATTTTTCAAGGTCCCTTCCAACCCCTGATATTCAACGATTCAGTGACTCTCAGCTGCTATTCACCTCCACATAACTCACGAACATTGAAGGGAGTTTTTAATAGAGCGAAGATGTGTGTGGGAGCTGACTGGAGCAAAACATTACTCTCAGAGTGGCAGGTTGTGGCGCATCTTTGTGCCTCACTTCTCCCCATCTACTTCAACCAAGAGACAGGAAAACAGTCTAAAAGAGGAAGAAGCCTCATCTAAAGCTAAGGACCACTAACTGTGAAGGCACACAGTGCTCTTTGCAAATACAAAGCTGACACATGTGACCAATATTCAGCAGTAGATTTCTATTTCACTGACTGCCCCAGTGCTAAGTGATAGAGGGTAAGTGATGGTAAGCAGAGATTTGTAATGCCAAGAGCACATGGAGTTGCCTCCTAACTTGACCAAACTTTAACTCACAGTTTCTCTCTGTGCTTCAGAGTAACCTAGAAGAGAAAACACCCATTTTTAAATGTGAGAATTCTCTGTTGTTCACTCCACCTGCCACTGTGGGGTCCAGCTACAACACTTCTGCTCTTAGCTACAACCACACTGCTGAGACAGATACTACTGGAAACACAGTTTTTAAACTACCAGCAAAATCCATCAGGTCTGCACAGTCTACAGGTCCCAGTAAAAGGTCAAAAACCAGGATGAGATTTATTAATTAATTCAGTACTTCTTGTTGAGTACAACTGTAGCCTTTAATGGCCACAGACATGCTCATACTAATAGTCCATCAGAGTAATTTTAAAATAAAGAAATGAAGTCATAATGAAGCCTAAGGGATTAGCCCATCAAATTAGAGGGGCTTCTGCTTCCTTTTGTTAATTTGCAAGGACAGACCCAGCAGGGGCAAAGCCAACTGCCTAAGGAAGCCATCCAGAGCACCAGCATACATAAAATGTGAACTCTTAGCACTGCTCTAGAAGAAAAAGGCTGTCAGCCCTTGGCACAGGCTGCCCAGGGAGGGGGTTAAATCACCATCCCTGGTGTGTTTCACAGTCATGGAGATCCAGAGCTCAGGGACACAGTTTATCAGTGGGTTGGGACAGTAAGGTAATGATTGGACTCGATAATCTTAGAGGTCTTTTCCAACCTAAAGGATTCTGTGGTTCTGTAATAAGAGCAGCTACTTGTTACTGGAGAGGTTTCACACGTTTCAGGTGGACTGAGAATCATGGGAAGCACCCAGTGATCACACCTCCCGCTGAGCTTTCAGCTCACTCTAAAGGGGGGAAAGAAAAGGAATTTTTGACAGGGTTTAGTGGTGCTGATAGGGCTAGGAAAACATTGGACTCCATGATCTTGAAGGTCTCTTCAAGCCAAAACTGTTCTATGATTTTAAGCTGTACCACCTGCCAGTTCTTCCTAGGGAGACTACTTACAGGTGTGACTAAACACATCACCATCCCATCACGACTGTTTTGAAAGACTCACTTTCTAACCCAATACATCTGAAGGTGCCCAGCTTCCAAATTCACTTTGTTATTCCTCACTGACAGATTTACTAGATTTCCTTTCTTCCCTGCATTTAACTCCATGAAATGTGCAGAGCTTTAAAACACTATCACTATTATTAAACTTTAAGTATATGGTAACTACAGATGTATAAAAGACAGCTTTAAAAATCTCTCCAAGACAAAGCGTTGTGTTTTGCTCTGCCATCCGGTAAGTAACTCTGCAATCCGGCATTTAAACCTTGGCTCTAATTTCACAAGAGCTACAAGCAAAACCTTATTTACAGCTGCATCTTTCCCCTCTTTCTCTTCCCCTCACCCTGAGTCATTCTGGTCTATTTAGTCTTTAGAGGGGCTCCACAGGAAAGGCAGCATTGAAATAGCTCTATTTGAAAAATGACACACAGATACATCTATATATTATATAGATATTACTTACACATATAATCTATCTATTGTTTTTATATTATATAATAATATATAATCATATATATGTCATATTTAATGCATAAACCATAAATCTGATAATCACATCATGACACCTACCAGTGAAAATGATAGATAAAATAGGAATAAATAGATACAACAGAAATAAATAGATTAAATAGAAATAAACCTATAAAATCGAATTAAATAGATACAATAGATAAAAGAATTGAACTTCCATATCAGTCACTGGGTAAGATAAGAGCCACATTGTTCTTCAGTGCATGTTCAGAAAAGCTAAAGGAGCTCATCAGGAGCGAACTGTGCAAACTGCAAATGACTTATTAACACTTTTTAGTTGTCTATGTACTGTAGGAATTTCATTCAACTTCCTGAATTGGATCTATCACCAGAAGCCACAGAGACAGCTCTCATGTTGGAGATTAGTGTCAGACTCCGCAAACCTGAGCCACTCCCACTCCTTTCTCCAATCGATTGGGATGTGACATCTGGACTACAACTGCTTTAAATACTAGTGACACATACATACCTCTTGTGACTTCCTTAAGCATTGATCACCCCCATTTTGACCAACAACAGATAACCTCACCATCAGAAGCACAAACTTGTATCTTATATTTTTTAAAAATCACTTTTCTGGCCAAGAACCACAAGGTGCCACCTTTCCACTTGGATAGACTGAACAGAGATCTCTAGAGATCAGCTGGAGAATCAAGTGCTGAGGATTTACTGCACACACAGTCTGCACTTAGCTCTTTCTCCTATGAAATGGTTCACAGAATAGGGAGAGTGTGAGTTAATGCCATATAGGTTGTGTTCAGTGTGTGAGCTCTGCTCATCATGCACAGGAGCTCGGCGTAAAAGCAGTCTTGGTTTGAAAGAGGCAACTCCTGTAAATGTCAGTGGTTTTCTAAAGGTTAAGTAAGCATCTTGAGAAAGGCCTCCATGCTCGTGTGCTTCACTTTAGTGCAAGCTGATAAAGGATTATTGAAAAAAAAAGCCTGCAAATAGAAAGCTCACAGGTTGATGTTGAACAATTGGAATCTCCTGTTCCCAGTGTGCAGGTTACCAATGGCAGATTTACCATTGTTCATTATCACAGCACTGCAGACTGGGTTTTTTGCCTAATTAATTACCTAATCTACAGCAGAATGTTAATTCATAAACATAATCATCACTTAAAGCTTTAAAAGCTGCTCTGAGTGCCTCTGAAGCATCCACCCTCGAGATGAGACTAGAGATAGCTGTGAGGACCTATCAGTTTGGTGATTTGATTCTAGAAACAAGTCCTAAAACCTTATGGAATCTCTGTCCACCATAAACGTAGCACTGATGTTATCTGAAGGGAAACAGGCTGGAAAAGCAAGCAGCAAGAGGAAGTCCTGCTCAGGACAGCCTCAGCTGGACACCTCTTGTGGATTCACTGCAGAAACACCAACACCTTCTTCCATCACCAGCAGGACTTCTAAACTGCCATCACATGCAGCACTCAGGGTGAGGAAGCTGGTGATAAAGGGTAGAAGGTGACACCTCCACACACTGTCTACACTTGCCTACCTTCTCTCTGTCTCCAGCAGTTCCCCACCCATCTCACTATTAAAGGAATTACAGCACAGCAGATGCAAACTCCTGTACTATGAAGAGAGGATGAGAATTGCTCCTCTTCAGTGAGGACAGTAGACAAAAGAAAAAGAGAGAGTAAAAAAAAGTGACACCTGTGGCCCCCACTTTATGCGTCTAGGCAGTAGAGGGGACTGAGAAGCAAAGAGAGAGAGAACCAGAGATGGAATCTGGATGTGAAGAACACTCTGACAAGAAAAAAGCAGAATGAGGAACAAAAGATCATGAGGAAAGAAGTCAAAATCCACTGAGGGAAGAGAGAAAAACAAAAGAACAAGAGCAGAACAGAATCAAGTGGGAACAACTCACTGACACAGCTCGCAGAGCTCAGACAGATAATGTGAAAAGGAGCCCCAAACCAGAATTAGAAGAAATGAAATGGGTAATGCTGTACAAAAAGATGAAAGGCAAAGGAGAGATCAACTTTAACGATTATGCTAAAGAAAGTCTGCGATTGCTGTAATAAGAGCAGAAGGCAGGTTACCACCAAAATGTCAACCTCTGCTCAAAGACATGTCACAGTGAGCAGGAGTTCAATGAATACAAACAGCCCTTCCAGGAGCACAGCACTTTTACAGGAAAATATTACTTAGTCTGATCCCAGGCTGATTTGATGAGAATACAGAACTACTACACAGCAACTATCACAGGAAAAAAAGGATCCCTGAGAAACCTTTTCCTTTGATTTTGGTAGCAGATGGCACTGGAGATGCTCCTTGAGTGGCAAATGGCACAGCTTCCCAGCTGTGCCTGCTCTGTCTGGCACTAAAGGGGATGAAGCCAGACTACAGCAGGGTTAAAACAGAGCACTGGCATGACTATTTGTTCTAGATTGCTTCACCCAGCTCTGCAGAAAACACCATCAGATTCTGCCACAGAGATGTTAAGGAAAACTGCAAAAATACTTCAAAAAACAGAGAGACAGGGTGTTCCAGGAGAAGGTTTAGTGGTTTGGGGTTGCAGGATAGAGGGCTGGCCTTGATGATCCTGAAGGTCTTCTCCAACCTTGGTGATAGTAATTATAACTCCTCAAATGATAATCTGCTGCTGTACATCCCACTGTGCCTTTCTGGCTACAACCACAAGGATGAGCAACTCTGGTTTGTGCCTGCCAACACACACACTGCAAAGAGGTGCCAGGGCCCACTAAGCTTCTGAAAGAGACAAATCACCACTACACCTTGCCAGTGCTGCTGCATGACCTGAACCACAACAAACCTGGATGACGGATTACAGTGCACTGTCAGCAAGTTTCCTGGTGACACAAAGCTGGGAGGAGTGGCTGACACCCCAGAGAGCTAGGCTGCCATTCAGCAGGACCTGGACAGGCTGGAGATGAGCAGGAAGGAACTGAATGCAATTCAACCAGGGCAGTGCAGAGTCTGGCATCTGCACAACAACAACCCCAGGGACCAGGATAGGGTGGGGACTGACCTGCTGGAGAGCAGCATAGGATCTGAGGGTCCTGCTGGCCAACAGGACGACCATGAGCCAGCAATGGGCCCTTGTGGCCACGAAGGCCAATGGCATCCTGGGGTGTATTAAAAGGGGGATGGTTAGTAGATCAAGAGAGGTTCTCCTCCTCCTTTACTCTGTCCATCTGGAATACTGTGCCCAGTTCTGGGACCCTCAGTTCCAGAAGGACAAAGAACTGCTGGAAAGAACCTAGCATCAAGCCACAAAGATGATGGAGTGGAGCATCTCCCTGATGAGGAAAGGCTGAGGGAGCTGGATCTCTAGCTTGGAATAAAGGAGCCTGAGGGGTGACTCCGTGAATGTTAATCAATATGGAAAGGGTTGGTTGTCAGGTGGAAGGAGCCAGGCAGGCCCTGCTCAGTGGCTCCCAACGCTAGGACAAATGGCAACAGGTTTCAGCTGGAATAGAGGAGGTTCCACACCAAGATGAGAAGAAATTTCTTCCTGGTGAGGGTGACAGAGCCCTAGAAGGGGCTGCCTATGGAGGTTGTAGACTTTCCTTATCTGGAGACATTTAAAACCTGCCTAGACATGTTCCTGTGAGACTGGATCTAGGGGATCCTGCTCTGGCAGGGGGATTGGACTGGATGAGCTTTTGAGGTCCCTTCTAATCCCTAACAGTCTGTGATTCTGTGAAACCATTACCAAGTCAATGCTGGATATCACTGAAGGTGTAAAAACCTGAGTGTTTGGGGACTTAGAGCATTCTTGTCCCCAAAGACTTGCCAAAGGACATGGAACCACTTCCCTTTGTGCCTTCTCTCCCTTGTACACCCATCTGAAAGGAAACTGGTCTCCATTCACATTGGTAATGAGATGCATGTGTCGTTCAGTTTCAACCAGCATGGCCTATTCTGTAGCTCTTGCTTGAGTCCAGCTTCTCAGATCTTGTTTTTAGTTTAAAACAAGCTGTACAAAAACCTCTTAATTTTCATCACAATTATGTCTGAAATATTATGGGGCAATTTTTATCTGTCCTTGAAGCAGCATCAGAGTACACACCGCAGTAGGTTCAGTCAGAATTTCAACAAAAGCCACTACTGCTTGTGGATAAATTTCTTCTCTGCTGTTTCTGCTGGCTGCTGTTTGTTAGACAACAATAACAAGACATGACTTTGGAAGAAAAATGTGCTGGTGCAATTTGAATGAGTAAGATCAAACTACTCAGTCAGATTTTTCAGAAGAGGGGGAGGTCACATTCTTTGCGTTAGTATAAAATTTCGCAAATCCTCTCAAGTGCAGCAGCAGACAAGGATGTGGTTTGTTTCTCTTTCCAGCAGTCATCTGCAAGCAATTTCATTCAGTTAAATATCAGAATTAAATTTTAGCCATAGTAGGGCTTCTGTGCAAAGGAAATGATGTTTTAAATAGGCATGCACATGTGATCCTGCAGATTGGGGCTTAAATAGGAAAAAGAGTAACTAAAGGCTGTCTACACAGGCACTTATTCCTCAACTGCTATTCCCCAACCACCTCCCCAAGGAGTCTGTTTTACTCCAAAATGGAAGTTCTTTACACTGAGCTAACTAAAACCACTTCAGAAATTGAACCAACTATGATAGAATAAGTGTCTCTTACTCTCAGAAAAAAAAAAGACAATAAAAATTAGTAAGAAATACTCTGCTTCATATTCAAAAGGGTTGGCTTTTTTTTTAAGGGACTGGAGTACCTATCTTATGAGGAAAGACTGAGAGACCAGGGGCTTTTTAGTCTGGTGAGGAGAATGTTATGAGGGGACTTAATCACTGCCTATAAATCCTTGAGGGCTGGGTGTCAAGAAGAAAGAGACAATCTTTTTTCACTTGCAACCTGTGCAGGACAAGGGACAATGGGTGTAAGTTGGAGCACAGGAAGTTCCACCTCAACATGAGGAAGAACTTCTTCATGGTGAGGGTGACAGAGCACTGGAACAGGCTGCCCAGGAAGGTTATGGAGTCTCCTTCTCTGGATGCATTCCTATGTGACCTGCCCTAGGTTCTATGGTCCTGCTCCAGCAGGGGGGTTGGACTCGATAACCTCCAGAGGTCCTTTCTAACCCCTAATGATCTGTGCCTGCGTATCTGTGTAATTCCCACTGATTTTTAATTCCTGCTGATTTAGATGAGCCCAAATGAAGTTGTGGTAATAAAGTATTCTTGCTTACTCTGTCTTTGAGCAGGTACCGCTTTTTCACGGGTTAGTACAGACCTAGTTCAGCTCTACAACACTTCCCATGAAAAACTGAGTTAATACAAACCAGTGTTGGTAGGTGCCTCTCTGGATGGTGCAAGTTCAAGTGAAGCTTGAAGTTGAAGTGGAACACGCAGGAGAGGCTCTAGGACCTGGACAAAACCAAACTGTACCTAGTTTCTAACTCCATTCTGCACGGAAATATGCAGCCACCTCAGACTGCCTGTCTCACAGAACAATACCTCACTTTTTCATTATCATTTTATTTCAATCTCTTCTAGCTGAGCTGTTCCCCATGAAGGATCAGTGGGTAACAAAGCTGGAGATAACTACTTCCCACATGAAAACTGGGGAGGATTTAAGTACAGAAATGTCCAGAGGAAAAAATCACACCACAAATATTTAAATGCCCCTCATAACCACCCGTCAACCCAACAAATGTAAAACCTGACTGATATCAAGATTTGGCAGAATGAGGCTCAAGCTGGTCAGAAGACTCAACCAACCTGGTGCTTTCCAGTTCTCACTGACTGATACAGCTGGTGTCTAGTAACAACAGTTTGGAGCAAAGACCTTCCTTCTATACTCTTTCTGTGCTTCTGCAGTGGCTGTCTGGGGATGCAGAGTGACTTCAAAACTTTGATTTCGATATTTGGGATTATTCTTTCTTTTGTCCTAAGGCAGAATGGGAACATTTTGAGACATCAGGAAAAAATCCCCCAGAATTTGCAGCAGCAATGAATCTTTCCTCTTCACTTCTGTATCTGACTTGAGGAAGAGGAGAACTGCTTGTCATGGGGGAAGGTCTCTGAAGGTAAAAGTTTTCTGAGACAGCATCTGTGTCTCCATACCAGGGCGATGCTAACAAGCATTCCACCTGGAAAATGAAAAAATTCTATGTAGCTCTTAAATATTTTATTATTGAGAAGGGATCCTATCCAGCTGAGAGCTTTGTTTACGACTTGGCAGAGTAAATGGAAAATATCACATGCTGATATTTGCATTGATCACCTCTGTGTATTGGGCAACGGGTAACCACACACACCAAGACAAAATCCTGGCAGCAGGCAACGGAAAGCTAACCACCCCCCTCCTCACAGCCAGGCCACTATCTTTGCAAAACCATTCAATTCCCAACATTTAAACACAACAGTACCTTTAAATCAGGAACAAACTCTCTAGTGTTCAGGGAATGAAGTGGTGCTAAACTCTGTGGTAATGCCAAGTAAAGAAAAACCTCCTGCCCTATAATAAGCCCACAGGAGACCACAGCCCCTTACAGAACTATTTGCTACCGTGGGATTATTGTTGAATTATTGCTCGAAAAGAGTCCAATAAAATTTGAGTGAAACCAGAACTGTTCCCACTGTTGCTATCAAAAGACTTGTCTGTATGTGCATAATGAAGTCTGTAACAGGGAATGAAAATCAGGGTATAAAACCCTATGCTGATGGATGTCTGAAGGGAAGTAAAATATTTATCACTTAGCAACTCTTACTTATTGACTCAGAGTAAAGTATTTGGGGGTTAGATGCCTAATGGCTACAGATTAACATGTGTCTTTTTAACCAGAACATTGAAAAATGAAAAGGTTTCTATTTAAATCAAGGATCAAGCTCAAACAAGCACTGTGACAAGGAACAGCATTTCTGTGATCCATTAATTCAAAACACTGCTTGACAGACCAAGCCAGTCCGCTCTGAGGGCTCATGTATGTCAGGATTTTGTAGTTCTAAAAGTCATTTGTATAAAAGCACCACGGTCAGTATTGCTAAAACAGGACTGAGAGTGCCCTAATCGCAGGTGATTTCAAATCCATGGGAAAAACTGCCATTTAATTCTGTGGTTCCGTGACATCTGTATCACCTGGAGCCTTCACAGCTTGCAACCAGAAAGATGAGGTGAAACAAACCCCTCAGAACAAGACTTAAACCCATTTCACAGAGAACAAACGAAGGCTCACAGGGAACAAGCAGCATGTCTGCTGTGGTAGAGTACTGGGAAAAGAGCCAGCAATAGAATTCAAGTGTTGATCCACCCTTCGCTCCCAGTTTCCTTGTCCAGAACAATTTTTCATCTTCTCTTTAAGTCCCCGCCACCCCCAAACACATTACTGACAGCGCTCCTGAATCCCCGTTTATTGATTAAAGCGATGAGCAGAGTCAGTCTAAGTCTGGGCTCCTGCAGCAGCTCGGGGCCTGACCCCTGACGTGGGTGTTAATCTCAGCGCTCTGAAGTCCTCTGTTAAAGGTGCTCTGAACGCTAACGGTTCAATTTTCATAGTCTGCTGAGCACCCACACTTCCCATCAACATCAAAAGCAGCTATGGGTGCTCCGCTTCTCTGCAAGTCAGGCCTTGAGTTCAAAGTCTAATGATCACTGCAGAGCAGTGCCATGCTAAGTGGAGAAGTGGCTGCTAAATGAGAGCTGTTACAGTTGACGAGGTCAATGTAATTTTACTGCTGTGCTGTTACACAGAGAACACTCCAGCTCAGATGCTTCTGGTGGTTCCTGAGAGTTAAAAATGGATTTTAGAGTCTTCTTTTTCTCTTATCATTCTGGACCAATTAGGGAACGAACCTTCTCTCCTGGGGAGGGGTACATATACGTCCCTTGGTCTCATTCTTTGTGTTTCATTGAAAATATATTACCTACTTCTGGGCAAAACCAGTATGGCCAAAGGCAAACATGCCAGGAGTTTCAATTAGTGCTGATGCAGCACGAAAGACACATCAGATACTTGTCAATGAACTCTTTAATGCTGCTGTTTACAGGTTTGTTGGGGGGTTGTTTGTTGGTTTGTTTGGGGGGGTCTTTTCTTTTAATCTTTTGTCACTGTTGTTTTTCTTCCTTTTGCAAGGCAGGTTTTGCTTTTAGCAGACAACCATTTCTGAAATTTTAACCACACGATCCAAGAACCAAGCTTCAAGATAACCCCATTTCTGGGAGCATTTAAGCACCAGCATCTCACACAGCTAAACCCTCTAACCCTGGACCTTCAATAACAGACTTTACACCAACCACTTGCTTAAAAGAGGAGGGGGAACCGGCAGATTTTGGAATGACAGAAAGGTAGGATTTTTATACTGAGATACAGATTTACAATATTTAAATCATTCAGCCAAACCACCACTGTGTAACTACTGAAGTAACAATGGCCATCCAGTATTGGACTGCACAGATAGACCCTGCTGCAGCTATCTCTGATGGGCTCATTTGCACTAACAAGTTGAGGCTACACAGAAGAACCTTGAGGAGTCAAGCTGGCTGGTGTGAAGTTTAAAATACAACTCAGATTTACATGCTCTGCCAGCTGCATTGACTGTATTAGATGGTCCTGGGTGTAGAGGCAGTTCCTACACTTCTAGCTCAGCTACTCAGCTCCTGCAATGCTCCATGAAACCTCTCCTAACTTTTCTTAGTGGCATTGAGGCTTAACATTGTTTTAATAACCACCAACTGAAATGACATGATTTTTCGAGGATAAGCCCAAGAAATACACCACAAGGCCTGTTTGCAGTCTTTTTGATGTGTTACCGAGACAGACATGGTTACAATCTGGGTTCAGACTGCTGAAATTAAAAATTCCCACCAGCTTTCAAATCAAAATGCCAAACTCATGTCTCTCTGAACAGGGTTGGGAATCTTGCCAGAAAACGTCCCAGTTTCTAAGTTTCAGCTCACAGTTTAAATGAAAAAAAAACTCTCTGATCCCAGAAGACATCCTTCCTGGGTTTCAACATTTGGTGATACACAGAATGTGGAGCAATAAGCACCTTCTCTGGAAAACGCACAACACTCAGGGCATAGAACACCTTCTTTTGAAAGTCAGCAGGTTTTAGCTAAAGTCTGGGGCCAGGATTTATCTAGTTCAACAGAGTGGTCCCATCCATGCTCAAAGTAGGGGAACAGACACCAAGAACAATCAGAACTGATGCCTAGCAGCCCCATCTGAGATTAGGCAGGCCAAGTTTTCCACTACATCTTGATGCAGCAAATACAAACACTTTGAATATCCAAATGACTTGCTCCAGCCATAGCACAGATCTCCAGGTAAGAATGAGTTCAGCCAAGTTCCCCAGGGAAGGGAAAAAACCCCACAGCCTTACAAAGAGAATAGAGCTGTCTGTAACAGCTGACAGAAGTTCAGATACAGCTAGTCGAGTGCAGCCAGTTATGATTCAGTTGTATAATAGCATTTGCACTGACAGACAAGACAATCTTTCTTACAACTGTCTGTAGCTTTTTGGCTTGAAGAATCTTGATGCTCTTATAAATTGCAATTTCCCATCACATTCAAAATGTCTCTATATTTTTACAGGACACAAGGCATTTGTATGGCATCTGTTGCAAAATATATATTCCTACAGCCAAGGAAATGCATTTCAAGTCTTCATACATTACGTCTGATTTATTCAAGCTCATGGAAAAAACCCCTATTTCCAGCAATCTGTCTTGAACACAGGATGCACAGAAAATACCAAGGGGTGCCAGAGCCCAACTTCCTGATTCTCTGCCCTTCAGCAACAAGGTAGACAAAAGTTACCTTGACCTGAAATTAATGTAAATTGAAAGCACACAACCTAAACTACTCCAAGACTGTAATTCTAATCTCATTTACCTGCCATCATTAATCTGTAAGGCATTGCTCATTGGTCAGTTATCTCAGAGCTCACTGGTGTTGTCGGAGAACATCCCTGTTCACAGAGACATTACTCTCTCAAGCACAGAGATTGAGTTTTTATTCAGATCACTTAAGAGATACTATTTGCAGATTATCTCCAGCTGACAGAAGCAGAGCCCAGTGCTGCAACTCCCCGAGCTGGAAGAGCATATTAACCCACCCAGTAACACATGTTGGCAGTTCCTGACCACCCTGCACTGCTGCCAGGCAATGAGTCCCCCAAATTCATACACTGCAGCAGAACTATCAAAGCCTAAAGGTGCATTTACCTCAAACAACCTTTGTGGTTTGATAATCCTCATTATGCCATGATTTCCAGTGACAGCCCACTGCTGTCAGAGCTGGCGCTTCCCCTGCTGAGCCTCAAAGCCCAGTCAAGAGCAGCCATGGATGGAGCCAGATCAGCACAAGTCAGCAGCAGTGGGTAACAGCTATGCTGAGAAAGCCAAGTATGATAAGGGCATAGCAAAGGCAAGACACAAACCCACAGCACTGTGCTGGATGTGTGCCCTAAACTCCTTCTGCAGAGCACTGTCTCACTGGGTGACTAGAGAGAGTTCTGGAGATGGCACAGGATAGGCGTTCTGTGGCCATGCAGCAGTTCCTTCTATCTCTCCTTCACATCCCTTCTCCAGAGGCTTCACAGATCCCTTACAAATCTCCATAAGCCACAGGTGAAGATCTTTATGTTTCACTTGAGAGATCTCATGTTTACTTAGAGGTTGTCTTTATTAGTGTTGTTACACAGACTCAGCTATAGCTTCCCACTGCAGTTTTGGTCCATTCGTTCTCATTGCACCCTACTTTTGACACACACACCCCCCACACCCCTTTCCAGATCACTGGACACATTCCAGCCTGCAAAAACCATGCCCAAGCCATGAGACAGAGTGAGCAGGTGAGTCTGTGATGCCATAGGATCTGCTGGCTTCTGCTGCTGGGTGTTCGATCCAGCACACAGAAAATCATTTAGGCATATACACAGCATCCCTGCTTCACTCAATACAGCAGCAGGAAAAGGCAAACAACAACCTCCACACTTTAAACGAGAGAAAGAATCTTCACTGTGACATCAGTTTGGAAGAGATTCACAAGACTGTCTCAGTGGCAGCTCTTTACAGGAGGGGGACAAGAGCCCGCAGAGCTGCCTTTTGTTCACAGCTGAAGTGGGCAGGCACTCCAGGGTAAGAGCAGAATAATGCAAAGAGAGAAACTGCCTGGTAAGGCAGCAGAGAAAAGCAAATACCCAGTCTCAGTTCAACCGCTGTCTCGATCACAGCCCACGCTAGCAGGAATTGCACTGCAGATTCATGGCTGCTCCATAGCCAGTACCAGAAACAAAGAAGCCCAGGAGGTAGGGAGCTCTTCTGCCAGCACACAGGGTACTGGTGAACTTGCTGCTCAAACAGATCGAGCCAGACACGCAGCTCACGGAGCTTCGCATGTCACTGCCCCGATGAACTGAGTTAATCTAGAAACCACAGTTCAGGCTTTTCTCCCAAGAAACCACAACCCACATTCACTGGGTTTTTAAATAGAAAACATCAGTCCATGGAAGCATGAAATACAGTCATTTTAATTCACCCTTATAAATTTGTGGCAGAGCTCGTAACGTGTGTCTGGAGAACATCAGCAAGCGAGCCAGAGCATGTGGGAGCATGCAGGGGAGAGTGACCCACTCCTCTGGATCTCTTACCGAGACAATGGGTTTTACAGAAGGAAATGGAACGTGCTTTACATTATCGGTATCATTAACTGGGACTGCATACTGGACAAAAGCCTTCTGTAATATGTCTAGGTTTGGGGCTTAAAACCCACTGCAACCTGCCTGTGGTGGACTTCAGTAAACAGTGTTCTTTTAACAAGAAAGTGGAGAAAGACCTGGAAGCCCTGTCAGGTCACTAGAAAGTACAGATTGCAGGTCGCACTCCATGAGTGAGTCCCTGTTCTTATTTCAGCAGAGCAGCCTTAGATTTAATGATGCAGAGCTGAGGTGATCAGCAAAAAGAACACAAACTGCTGCTATTTGCTCGCTAGCACTGACATGTGCAGGGTTCCAGCCACCAACTGCAACAGGAGAACTGAGGTGACCTCTCTCAGAGAGCTTCGTAAGAGACCTTAGCCCCTTTTCCAATTCCATTGCCATTTATTAATACATTATTCATGCTGTAATTTCTTTTCTAAAGGAATCAACAACAGGCACATTCACATTCTTCAAATCCATGGTCCACAGTACGGACACAAACAGTGTGCTTAAATGTGCCGTTGGTCAGGGATTGACTTTAGGTTTTGAGTAACAGGAATACATCTTTCTTAAAACAGAAATTAAAAAAGACAAAGACCACCAGCACAGAGTGGATTTACATAGCCAGGTGATCAAACATTTGGCTATCAGGCTGTGACTCCTTCCACTAAACCTGTGCTAAGCTAGTCATGCTAATAACACAAGGTTTATCTCCCCAAATCACATCTCAATTGCATTACAAAGTGCAACCTTGCATGAAAATCACCATCAGAAACCAAATAGGTTCTTCTAAGAGAGACCACAAGACACAAACCACAGTACCAATATCCAGTCTCCAGCAAGGAACAGTATCTGCATCAATTGTTTCTCCTTTAAAACTTTACACAGATAAAGCTGTGTAGATATGTTCTTCCAGTGCACTAACAGCAAGAGCAAGGTTGAACTCTAAGTTGGAAGCCAAGTTTATGTGAGACTGCCCTTCCTTACCAGAGGATAACTGGTGTGAAGGCAAACACCTCCAGAAAGATGCAGCTGCTTCTTGCTCTGCACTAGGAATGCCAGAAATGCCAAGTGCTGCTGAAAGCCAGGAAAATAATTCAGAAAACAGAGAACTCATCTTCTGTGTGGCATTTTGACTGCAATATTTGGCCAATCTGGTGTCAGTTTGGGTCTGGGTACACAAACTCTTATGCAGCTACAGTGAGAGGCAGACAAAGTTATCACTGTCTTACAGCATGGAGCGTGAAGAGCCCAGCTAAACCCTCCTTCACCAAATAAAGAAATGCAAGTTTTCAATACCATTCTAAGAGCATTTTTAACTAATTCAGCAAAGTTGCAAGCCCCTGACCGTATTTCCATGTTTCTCTAGTGGGATATTTATTTTTCACAGTGATATTTGAAATATTTCACATGTCTCTTACAAGAGAATGGAGCAAATGGAGCTACCGAGGATATCTGTGACTATTTGACAGCCTTTTGGTGGACAAGTGCTTAGGAAGAGCCTCAAAGCCACAACAACAGGCTTCTCTAGGGTCTGATGCTTTCTTCAACCAAGTCAGTTGCTAGCCGAGATCTTGCTAAAACAATCACAGGCACACACCCTATCTCAACCTGCTATGGCCATGAGCATTCAGTTCTGATCACAGCCTATAAAGGAAACTGAGGTGAGTAATTTGCTTTGGCTGACACATCTGTAACACTAGACGTATGATCAGCGAGTCGATTCCAGAAAGTCCTAAAGCCTGAACAAACCTCAGGCCAGGTGAGCGTATGAAGCTGGCACTGTGCATGGCAGGTCCAAACAGGAGCCTAGGCTGTTCTAACTGCCTGCTGTGGAAATTACTTCTGCTCAACTCTCAGAGGTCTATGTTGTAGGTCCTGGGATCAAATGCTGCTGACAGTCCATAGGAGAAATTGATACCCAGGCAAAACCAAATGCACAAGGTACAAACCGACCAGTGCTAGAAGACAGAGCTGCTACATCACAGTGACTCCAACCCTGTGGATGCTTTCTCTGCCACCCCCACCATGCATGAAAAAAAGCAAAGAGCAGGGGCTGGTGCACAATCCTGACACTCAAACAACAGCAAGAGGGAGAGAGAGCAGAAGAATAAACATTTAATTCCCTTGTAAAACAGATGACTGCGTTGTAATTTACTAGCAGCTGCTGGCAACAAACCCCACACTCTCATATTCCTATTAACCAAGCTGCAGCTGATTTATTAAAGGCTCGGATACATCAAAACAAATGACTGTAACATCATTTATATTACTATTTACAGCTCTTTAATAGGGTTACACGAAGGGGCAATACAGCACAAACTGGAATCTGGTTATGAGCCTGTCAAGCAGCAGCAGAGTATCTCTCCATGGCACCAGGCTCCAGCACTGAGCTGCTCTGCATCATCCCCAACAGCTCCCCGTGCGCCTGTGAGGCGCCAGTGTGCTGGAAATGGGTAGAGGCAAGGCAAGCAAATCTTCCCCAGTGACCCCAGTACTCATCAGACTGCTGCTAATGAACATAATGCTGATTTAAAACAAAAAAGAAAAACACCAAAAAATACCAAACCCAAGCGAACTCTCTGCTCAGCACTGGGACTTGATCACTTATCCTTGCATCAGCACTGGTGTGCAGGGCACACTGCTCCTGCAGCCACTCTTGGAGCCACAGGCGAAGAGGCTGTGCGCGTCAAACCAAGCTAGTGACCAGTATCATCCAAAGGACTGAAGCAGGCCAGTTGTTCAGAGCTTTCCTCTGTCTCCTGGGACTGCCCAACGGGTCCCTGAACCAGAGATCCTGAATTCTGTTTGCTCAGGTGTCCCCACGGCAGCCAGGGAACCTCATGCTCACTACAGAAGGACACTCGCAGGATTAGCAGCAGTTCCTGGCTCCGTGCAGGATGGGCATGGCCACAGCAATGCTATCCCCCATGAGGTTGGCCTCTCCTCTAAGATGAATGCAGCATGCAGTCACGAGCAGTTCTCTGCTGGGCAGGTGATAAATTCTCACTTCCCTCCCCCATAACACCACTCCCCCCCCCCCCCCCCCCATGTTTTAGGAAAATCCAGCATATTGGGCTTTAAACCCCTTGGAGTTAGCACACCTATGGTTAGCAGCTGACGGTCTGGGAACCTCAGCCCGGAGTCACTGATGTTAATCCCAAACAACCAGAACTGGCTATCGAATGTCAGAAACCAATCTGAGTGGAAGACAGGAGCCATTCATGCTACTCCACATCCTGATTTCATTGATATATAGGAACTTCTCCACACAGATGGGTTTCACTCTCAAAACCACAGAGACTTCCCTATACACCCAAATGGGTTCTGCATTAAGTGCTTGGATGATACCACAAGTTCAGCAGGAACAAGGGGCAGTGCCAATGATGTCCACTCCCTCACATGTAGAGATTCAAGGTCAGGTTTCCCCAAACTCCTCAGCTCTGCCAACACCACACACAGCAGCACTTCATCCCCCTTCACCCCCTGAAGAAGTAGCATGGCAGCGTTACAAGCCATGGACCACGCTATCTACCGTGATAATGTTCTAAGCAGTGACAGACTATCTCATCTAAAGACTCTTTTCTAGCTGACACGACATACTTAAAAGGATTTTTAAATTAAATGGGAGCTCTGTATTAAGAACATAAACCCTTTATCAGAGGTGTCGATGGAGGCAAATGGAGAATTCTTTTTGCTGTATAAATTTCACAAGGAATTCTCAGCCCACCCCACAAATTTTGAACCAATGTTTTCAAGCCTCTGGTTTTCTCTAACCCATAAAAGCTCCAGATAGTCAAATATTATGCTTCTGCTTTTTAAATATTTCCATTTAAATGTAGATTTTGACCTTCTTGCCAATAAAATATTAATAAAAGTATAAAATATATATTACTCTTCTTCTGAAGGAGAGGTCTGTCTACCTCTCTGTCACATTCCCCATTGGTTTTTTGAAGAGGATTTCTTCAATCCCTGGTGAATTTATTCCTCATTCCCATGGTTTTTAGGCCATGGCAGCTGACAGCAGAAAGGTGATCCCTTTATTTTTAACATCACAGCAGGGGAAAAAAGGGGGAGAACTCTTGTTTCTCTAGATCAGTAATGGAAAGTAAACAGGGACACCAAAGGAACAGTACCATTGCTAGCAAGATGCAAAAGACTAATCTGAACTGTGTTCCTAAACAAGGAGACAGCATAAAGATTAACTGAGACCTCCACTTGGTCATATAACTGCAACCCATTAAGTAGGATAGAGAATAAACCTCACAAATTGCCCTGCTTATCCATGTTTATCTTCATCATTGTTCAAAGACAAATACCCCTTTCGTTTCCCATAGCATTATTTATCTTTCTTGCTCCTCCTTTTCCATTAACAGAAGGGAAAACAACCAAATAGATCATGGTGCTGCAGCAGAAGTTCACTATTCCTTAATGTGGATCAGTTCTGCTCATGCTCGTTTCAAAGAGAGCCAGGCTGGACCCCAAGGATGCTCTGTGATCCTAATCACAGCTGCATTAGAAGAAATGATTCATCAGTGCATAAGAACACTCTCTTTTAAAGCCCATAAAAACACAGGGGGTAAATATTGTTGGTGTACAACACAATATCGTCAGGTCTCTGTTGTTCTGGGTATTTGCACTGTTCTCAGGAAACACTGCACAGCCACCACAGGAGTGGTGGGGATGGGGGACAGAAATCATCTTGTAAACTATGGTGGCATACATGACACTGAAAAATCTAAACCGGGATGGACTGAGACCTTGGGAACCTGCAGTTGCCAGATAAGAAATATGTTGTGTGATGAAGGATCCTGCAAGGGTTCTCCATCACTGTGTGGAATGGTTTCTGGGCAGAGCCATAAAGCTGATATTAGCAATTCCTCAAACTTTACTCCCCAGCTTTTGCTGTTAATTCTCGTGTGAGTGCCTCTGTAATCTAACTCATGAAAAGTCTCAACCCTGACTTTTTCCAGTGTATTGCCCTTATCATTTGGCTAAATTACAACCCTGCACCATCAGCCCAGGTGCTCTCACCACTTCTAGAGCAGGGTATAATTTATAGAGGATAGGATCCTGAAAGGCAGCTATGAGAGTTAAATGCCCAAATCCAGCTACATTTCAATAAGCACAGGGTACCTAATTCCCTTTGGCTCTTTTCAAATTCTGGCCCTTTTTTTCCCCCCACTAAGATGCTAGCAAAGAAAGGTCAACCTAATTTGTCATAGCAGCAAGTGAAGGCGAAAGATCAGCACATGCTGACAGGCTGTCTGAGAGGTTTCATTATAGAGCTGTTTACAGCATTTATTCCTCCTGTTGTTGTTGCTGTTTTCAGGGTCAAGGAACTGAGATCCCATTTCGGTAACAGAGATCACTGACCAGGGAACAAAACACTTTGGGTTTACCCCTCCCTCCTTCCCTGGCTACTGGAGTCCTGCCACCAGCTGCTGAGATCTTTCTGAATGACCACACAGTTGGTGAAGTTTACACTACCCCATGTAGTCTAAGTAACAGTACTAACATCACCAATTAGCGCTGATACAGCTGGAAGTTTTAAATGGAGTGTAACACCGCAATTAATTCACGGTAGAGTAACAGCCGGTCAAGTCCGTTCATTCAGGGTTTGTTTCCTTTGCAGCAGAATTCTTTTTTGTAAAGGAGAAATGCGTGAATGTCTGATAATTTCTTTCTTCACAGCTTTTTATATTCTATAGATGACAGAGATGTAGCCTAAGGGTCTGTACCATCACTAATACAAATAGCTAAGTACTATATTCAACATGTAAGTGAGGAAACACCAATTCATGTATTCAACAGCCATTAACCAGCTGATACCTCCACGTGAAAGCCAGGTCCAGGGTCTAGCAAGCTCATGTGAGAGAGAGCACCTAGGGCTGGCCCCAGGTCAGGAGATGTAGGTGCCCACGGACCCGAGCACCCATGACTGGGTACAGCAGGACCCAAGAAGGAAGAGACTGCCCTGACAAATGTTCCTTGGCCATTTTACAGTCTGGACCACAGCCCAAGGAATAGAGAAGCAGCTTTGGCAAGGTTGCTGCTAAATTTCTCACAATTCAAGAAGGTCACCCAAGAGTCAAAACAAACAAACTGAGTGCAATTGCATGGCCAGGAGCCAAGCCTCAGAGATAAAAGACAGTAATGGAAGACCTTTGGCCACAGCCAAAAGTTTAGCTGACAATAGGATTTCTCTTCTAGCAGAAGGAAAAGAGGAACCTTTTTAGGTCAAATAAACCACATCTCCTGTCTCTGCCTTAAAAGACTGCTAAAAAGGTCACAGGATTTTGCATCTCCCAGCTATGTGAGGAAAGGCTGTGCCACAGAGCCATTGTTTCATATTGCTTTTGTCAGGTGATGGTGATATTCATGTGTGACAAATACGTCTGCAGGCAACAGAATCTCACACTCACATCTCACATGTCCACTTCATTTCGCCCATGCGCTGAGGCCCCCCACACCAGACTGTTACTTGATCCATTCAGCTGATGAAGAGCTAGAAAGAGAAAGCTTCTCCACTCTGGAGGGAATTAATGGTGAAAATTACTCCAGAAGAGCTCTTTGGAAGCAATGTGACTGCTCACATCTACATACTGTTTTGCTTGGAGGATACAATTGGGATTTTAGATGGTCTAAGGGTGTCATGCTGACTCTCCGCGTGGCTGACATCTCCTGCTGCCTCACTCTCATAAACAATATTTGTGTTATCAAAATCAATAAAGAAAAAGGAGAGGGAAAAAACCCAATACAAAAAATTTCAATACAGGGCTGTTTTCAATCTCCCTTTTGTGAAGACTTTCACCACAGAGAACTGTAACTTCCATGAATGTATGCATGGCAAAACAGTGTAATGAGGCTGAGAAACACTTTCTCCTGAGTGGTTACTTCTGCCCATCCACAATACAGCTGGCTACCACACCACCACTCTGTCTCAGAGCCCCTCTGCACCATACAGACACAAAACAGAAGAGGTTCAGGGACGACAAATAAGCCTTTCCCTCCCACTCTGCACACAGCAGCCATGATGATCCCATAGAATCTGTGTGCAGATCACAGTCTTCACAGGCTCTGTTGCCTTCCAATTCTGGATTTCTTTCTCCATTCAAATGGCCCGCAAGAGAAGAAAAATCCCAACCCAATTTATCTAAGTGTCTTCAGCAATATCCTTTACGGAATTTCAAAGAGTTGCTGGCAGTTGTTAAGCTGGTGCTGTTTAACTTGGACATCTGTCCACCCAGGCTGAGTGACCGACTCACTTTACATCACCGGCAAGCAATCAAATAATAATTACTTTGGGTTACTACAGACTGGAGCTGGATTTGAGTGAATGATTTCAGAGCACTGGAATCCATTACCCATAACCCAAACCATCTGGGTTCTCGTCTCTGTTACAAAGCAAGCAGTAACAATTCCAAACACTAATTCAGACACTAAGCACTAGCTGGATCATCAGTCCATGGGAGCAGCGGCATCTATTTTGATATAATTACCTCAAGATGGAAGCGACAACGGACATCCTACAGAGAATGGTTCAGAGTTTACATTCTGTGCCGCGTTTAACTCTCTGGAGTTGTACGGAAAAGGTTTGTATTAAATAAAAAGCTCCATTGAACATTATTTCCTTCGCTAAGGCAAGCTGGAGAACGCCAGTGCAGAGAGAGGGTTTTGCAGATGCAGCTTGCTGCCTCCCAGCAAAAGGGAAGGCGGCTAATGAGCAGTAACTGTGATTTCTGTAACAAGTAAGTTAGACTCTGCAACAAATTGGTACATCCAAACAAACAAATCCCTGAATCCCCTCCGCTTGCCTTTATGAAACAAATGAGTCAGTGCTGACTAATCGTATTATAATACTAGGAAGCTTGTAATAGGCTTACAAACCCTGTGTTTACAGGCTCATTATTGTTCAGGGCTTGCTGGGATAATAAGAAACCTACAGGAGAAACACTCTGGAGTGAAAAAAAGTAGATCTTATCAGATATGTTTGGGAACTGGAATCAGTTTGCATGTCAGAGCAAGAGGGGAATATGAAGGAGTGGAATTCTATTTCCCCATTTGGCACCAGAGATCTGCGAGGGTGCTGAGGGACTGTAACAGGCTGCCCAGGGAGGTTATGGCTGCTCCATCCCTGGAAGTGTTCAAGGTCAGGCTGGATGGGGCTCTGGGCAATCTGGTCTGGTGAGAGATGCCCCTGCTCATGGCAGGGGTTTGGGACTGGATGAACTCTGAGGTCCCTCCTGTCCTAAACTAGTCTGTGATTCTATGATCTTTTTTGAGCTTTTCTGATTACTCACAATAAATTAAGAGGCATCCTTTCCCTAAACCCATTCACATGTCAACCCCTAGAATCATCATTCTGGCTGTGACAAGAGAGCCAATAAGCAATACTGTTAGTCTGAGAAGCTTTCTCTCCTGAATTCTGTAGCCTCTGTATTAATTCAATAGCCCAAAGTTCACAGAGCAAGAACTTGGTGGTTTCTTCAAACAGGCAGGACAATTTCTCACACTCTTAGCTTGAAGAAACTAAGTTCCTCCACTTACAGCAAGCAGCAAATCTTTTTTACCTTACTAGCCACCTTCCTTTGTTTACAAGAGAAAGGGATAGTTGGGATACGACACAAATTATCACAAGCAGGTGACAGGGAAACCCAGGGCAGCAAAATGCCACATAAATGATCCTAAAAGCCCAGTTTCAAGTCCTGCTTAAGTATGGTAGCTTAGCCAGATCCACTGACAGAGATGGGCCCAAGGCACCTCAAAGCAGGTCCTGCAGTGACATTTGTCTCTCCCCAGTAGGTGAGTGCAAGCAACCAAGCTCAGCACATGCAGGCGGTGACAGCACAGTCTATTACCACACAAGCTGTGGTAATGTCTGGAGGAACATAAAGCTGGTGAGAACACAGACACTGCCATTCTCTTCCCAGAACCACCAGGGCAGAAACTTGTGTCCTAGATGCTGGAGAAGCTCTAGCCTTGGAAATTTTGAGGTATTGTCCACATAAGGCTGTGGGAAACCTGCTGAGCTTGCCCTGCTCATAGGACCAGATAACTTCCAGAGGTCTGCTCCAACTGAGTACATACTGTGATCCCATGAACTTACTACCCTTTGTTTTCAAGAGTGCAGCACCTCCTGCTTTGGTTTCCATGCACCTCAGATCTCTTTATTCTGATATATAGGTTTCAAAAGGGACTTGTGAGCAGCCTCTGCCTCTCCAGCAGCCTCTCAAGGAGTTTTGCCTCTGTTCCCTGGAGGCTGCCAAGCCTCCCAGTGCCACCACCACGGCACCATTTTGCTCTATTCATAGCTACTACTTCAATCCTCCATGACAGCCCCAACCCTGGCAGGAGCATCCTCAGCTGTCCAAACACTTCTGCAGGACCACAGAGCTGGTGATCTTCCCACTGCTGCAGCATAACCAGGGCAAGACTTTGCCTAACTAAAGCTGCAGACACTGCATCTTGAAACCTCCTGATTCTGCTGCTGGGGAAGCCCTTTCCCTCTGAAAGTATCAAATAAAGAAAAGAGAAAGCAAGGGAAAGAGCATGAGAGTGAGGACAGGGGTGGGGTAGAATGGAGAAGGAATATCTACAGCCTTCTGCACCCAGTTCTGTCACTGACATTTCTTTCAAATACAATTATTTAAAGCCTCCTGATGGCAAAGCTGAGGAAATGGACTAATAGTAGCTCGTACGGTACCTCTCCATCAGGCAGTTCAATAAATCCTGGCAGTGCTGTGATTTGTGCTAGGAGAATGAGCTTTTCAAGAGCAGAACTATCACTTTACACCGTCAATAATCTCACTGTCAAAAACCCCCTGAGTAACCTGACCGACACTTCAGAACTGTAATTTATAGATGCGCTATTTGCCTTCAAGGTGTTTTATGTGGCTAAATAATGGAAATGGATATTACCCCAAACTACTCTGCAGCTTTCACAAGTGGAGTCTCCAAGAACATGCAGGAGGACAAATTTTCTATTAGCTTAGGGCTAAATTCTTCTCTCTGCGACACTTGGTTGATACCATCTACCACTAGTGGAGCTGCTTCCAAATTACACTCTGGGAAATAACAGCAGAACCATTTCCAGGAGGAGGACTGGCATTTAAAGAGCAGCCCATGAAGAAACGCCACAGGGTCTTTGTTTTGCTGCAGATCACTGGTACATGGGCTCTTGACACTGATGCTCACCCAGGACACCTATGAGCTGCAGTCGGACTGCAGAGGGCTGATGTATCAGCCCAAAAGGCCAGGACTGGGATACTCGTGATTATGCACAATGTGCAAGTGACTATGCAACTTAGTTACTTTTGATTTACTGATAAGTAAATGGATCATCTAAAAAGATCTGAGCTCTGCTGATGATTTTCAGGTTTAAGGACATACCCACAGAATCCACAGACCCATAGAATCTCTCCACCAAACTGGAAAAGCAGGGGTTTTCATCCCAGATATAACTGGGGATGGGCTTCCCTCCACCATAACCTGCAACTCTGTTTAATGGAAGAGGCTGGATTTGTTTAGTTCTGGCCAGAATATTGGGCTAGAATTAATTCCTTTAATGGGAAAAGATTTGTGCAAGTGGAAGAAAGAACATGAGGGAACCATAGCCGCCAGGGCCATTGTGTCCCACACATCTGAGAACTCCAGGCTGTCTCAACCAAGAACACTAAAAATCAGCTCCTCCAGAACAGGGTAAGTCCTTTCCATAACAAACCAGCAGCAAAAGTGTTGAAGTCTCAAGCATTTTTGTTCAAAGAGGGGAAAAAAGGTGGTGATAAACCCAAGAGGGAAAACCTCAGATCTGCACCCAAATTCCACAGCTTGTGTTTCAGGGCTTTTTAATCATGACACAGGCACATTCCAGAGTGCACAGCTGCCTGGGTACTCTTCTTCATCAATACCTAATTAGACTGATCCCTTTTTTCACGTCACAACTGAGCCACTCTAATGGGCTTTGCCTTTAAAGCTGGGCTTGTGCCTTTGCTCTGACAAAGGAGCAGCACTGAACTGCCCTTCATCCGTGTTATTCATCAGTTTGGTTGAAACAACAGCATTTTCTTCACTAATAAGTCACACACCAACACATCAAGATAATTATCCAAAGGTCAATACAATAACAACGCCCCTATTTGCATATTGCTGTGACTCAGGATGTGGGGATCTACACAGCCAGCCCCCAACACCCTACAGACAAGAACAGCAAAGTCAGCTAAAAGCCAGCGGAGGGAGGTCTGCAGCAACCTGCCTTGGTATGGCTGGAGAAACCCTTCCTCTGCCTGTATAAACACACGGAGGGTACAACTGGGATTTCACTGGCAAACACACTAGAATAAAACCCTAAATACCAAACAAAGCGAGGAGGTTTTTAACCAACCTGAAATCTCTTTGTCTTATCAGAGCAAAGTATGTTTGGCATCTGAAACTCTCCTCCCCAATTCCTTAGAACCAATTTGGTTTGCCAAAGCCTGCCAAAGCCACAGAATAAATTAATCTCAGCTTACTAACTATACAAGCACATGTAACTCTCCTGGATGGAACTACAGCAGTTTAGCTACGTAACGCAGATCCTATGCCCACTGCTAACAGCTAATAAAACACAACTCTGTCGGTAGGATTCCTTCCCCCCACCCTTTCTTTAGGGACATAAAACTCAGGATCATTTCTATGCCATTCCAAAAGCAGCCTAGCAACGACAGCAAAAAGCACAGCTGCCTTCTCCTCACTACAGTGTGTCATGGTGATCACGATTCAAATTCCCTATCCCAGTGCAGTTCAAACGCATCAAACAGTAAAATTCACCTACCCAGTAACTCCAAATTTAGCAGCTTTGCACTGTTGGCTCCCCTAACCAGAGCCATTTGATGACTCTGAACTTGGCAGGGCAAATGCTGACTTCTGGCACTAGCACACAGCCTGCCTGACTGGTCACAGAACAGTTGGGTTGCTTTTTCTCCTTTCTTCTTTGATCATGCTCGTGGTATAAAATTAAGATTAGTCTTGGCCCAGATCCATCCTGCGTAAACCCAAACGATCACCTGGTATTTACCTCAAAATCTCCTTCTCCTTTTAATACACAAACTGTTGTAGATTAGAGTCAGCGCCATGCGGTGAGGCCAGCTCCTCACTAAGCCTCAGCCATGCCAAGATCTCCATGGGAATATTGACAAGATTGACTTCTGCTGCGTGTTTAAACCAAGCGTCAAAAAATATTTATGCAAGCTTTTTCCCTGCCCTTTCTGTCCTCACTCCTTAATCCCAGAATGGTTGAAAAGCAACTTGTGACAAGTCTATGGGCAACAGCGTCCAGGGGAAATATTTACACTGCACTTAGATTCAGATATCCCCAGGGCTGGAAAAGGGCTCCTGGAACAGGCAGCTTCAGCTTTGTTGCCCTGTCAGTGTTTCCTCACGCCTGCAGGCTCAGAGGGAGAGTGGCAGGGAAATGCTTGGCTCCCCTCTGCTCCCTTCCATCTGGGGCTCTCTGATCTTCACTTTGCTGTCCATCCTACCTGAGCTCCTGCACATTGCTGAATGTTGTATTTAATGTTAACTCTGAAGTCCAGAGGGTTTCCTCCCTGCACACCAGGAGCAGGGGCTGATCTTTGGCTGTTACTGCAAGAACAAAATCCTGTCCAGGCCAACAGCTGAACTGCAGAGGGTACAGAACAAACCAGTGACCTTGTTTGCAGGTATGTGGAGTCCCCCTAGCACAGAAATCATCTACCTGTTGGAAAACTGGCAAATAGGTCTGATGACATGAGGTATCAATGAAAAAAACCTCACTGGAATACTGAACGGGACGTGGCACACAGTTGGGTTTACGTGTGAAAATGCCAAGGTGAAACAGCCCCAAAACCATAGATTGTGCTGGGCTGGAAAGGACCTTCAAAGGTCATCTAGTCCAATCCCCCTGCAAAATGAAGTTACCCTTTCTTAACAGGATAGCTCAGGCAAAGGGGGCTGGTATGGATCCCTGGAAGTTCAGCAGGATATGTTCTCTACCCCAGCCATAAGGCACCATCCAAGCCCAACCAGACAAACAGAGATATCTCAACTTCTTACTCTTTTTTGTTTCTGTCTCATTCTCTTATCACTTCACATTCTACTTTCATTCATCCTCTCTTCTCCCATCACAGTCAAATTGCTGTCTTGCTACAAACAAGAGCACTACTCACGGCTCTCAGGTCCAGCAAACCATCAGACACACACTAGCACACATAACTGGGCTGGGATGCCACTCGCACGCCACAGGTCTATTGTGTGGAGTTTGAAAGATGCTAGTAACAGCTGCCACAACAATTATCCTCTCAGCTGCTTCTGCCCATCGTTCATTTCAATCTTCCCTTCTTCAAGGCAAATCTACTACATTGTCTCCCAAAATGGGACACTGCTGGCATAGAGATCTTTCAACCAGCAGAAGCCACCCATGAAGTAATCCCCCAGCATTACCTATTGGTAGCTGGAGACCTCCAATCGGCCACCTGAACTTTCTGGATTTTTGAACAAAAAGGAAACAAGAGTGCCTGATTAGAGAGAGATGTCTGGGCAAGTGTTACTAGAGCAACAGTGTTGTAAGTGGTTTCATGTGCTCCACTCTCACTACTGTCGGTTCAGTAACCCCCCGAGACAGCAGCGAGTGGAGGGGGGTAAAGATGAACATCCACAATTCATCAGGTGAGTGATGAGACAGTCACACGTCTACATAAGGCCCAGCACTGTGCTGCTGTAATCCCAGCCTCCCCTGAGGACTGAAAACAGGGGTTTTGACACAAATCTGCACCTGAGCAGTAAATGGTAAGCTGCCTTCCCCAGACAACGGGCGAGGAAGCAAATGAAAGCGAACAAAGGCAGTGAATGACACATGAGAGAAAGAAACCTTGTGTTCTCCTCCTGTGATAACAGAGCACAGCTGAAATTGCAAAGTGCAGCTCCTTGTGGGGAATGGGCTTGAGTAAAATAAGATTGACTGCACCACTAACAGAACCACAGAATGATTAAAGCTGGAAAAGCCCTCCGAGCTCATCCAGCCGAGCCCAGGACCTAACAACATGCCATCAGCCAGACTAGGGCACTAAGGGCCACAGGCAAGCTGTCCTTAAACACCTCCAGGGATGGGGACTCCACCACTACCCTGCACAGTCCATTCCAGGCTCTGAGCACCCTTTCCGTGAGATAAGACTTTCCCAACACCCAACCTAACCCTCCCCTGGCAGCTTCAGGCCCTGTCCTCTCATCCTAGTGCTGGTTGCCTTGGAGAAGAGCCTGACTCCTACCTGACTACAACCTCCCTTCAGGGAACTGTAGAGAGGGAGGAGGTCGCTCCTCATTCTCCTCGTCTCCAGGCTAAACAATTCCAGCTTCCTCAGCTTCTCCTCATCAGACTCCCTCCAGTCCCTTCCCCCAGCCTCCTTGTTCCTCTGAACCCACTCCAGCCCCTCAATGTCTTTCTTGAAGTGAAGGACCCCTAACTGCCTCCAGAACTCAAGGTGAGGCCTCATCACTTCCCAGTACAGGGGGACAATTATGTCCCTGGTCCTGCCAGCCACACTATTCGTGCTAAAAGCCAGGATGCCAACGCCACAAAAGGAGCCAAATGAAACCTAAGGACCTCAATTGTCCGAAGTAATCTCCCAAAAACCTTAGCAAATGAGTACAAGAATACCACTAGACTGACTCTAAATTAGTATTTTTATAATACACTTGATCGGTTTATGTTTCTAATAACATCTATAACAACCCATCTTTCATTCCAAATCATCTTTAATCTGATATACCTCCCTGAGCCCCTGGATAGAAAACTGCAAGTCAGTCGATCCCACTCCCATTAATCAGCTCCTACAGGAAAATGTGTGTTTGAACACCTTGTGTTCAAAGGTTCCAATGTGTGAACCCAGTTTGGACAGACACAACTCAAGTGCAGCCCATTATCATATAAAATTATTTGTGATGTCTTTATTTAACTGAAAGGCACATTTTGGCCCAGGTTCATGCCCTTTGCCCAGGACTCTGTAATTTAGTTCATATCCAATGAATCCTTAAATCTGGAGAGGCAACATCAAAGTTTTCATGACTAACATGTTACTGGAATTAAATTCAGCCTATATCTTGAAATGGTTATGTTTAATATTTAATCTTACAAAAAAATAATACTAAAGCTGATGTCATCCCAGAGCTGACATTAGGTTAAACGCTGCTTGGTAACCAGTGACTATAAAGACACAGGGTGCACTCAGAGTAACATCAGAGGGGTTAAACAGTGCACTCTCCAGTCTTTTAATTCATTTTCTTAAGCAAGCAGCTATGTCTGTCCGCTTCTGCTGCGACACCACAGCATTTCCATTCCGTGAACAAATACTCCTCATGGCCAACACAGTCTATGAGTTAAGACTCTGCAAATGAATCGAGTCACAAACTATCACCAAGATGTGTCTTCATTTACAAAGAAGTGTCATGGGCCAAATCAAGGGCTTTGGGATTATAGAGACAAATGAGAGGTAGTTTCTTTGCTTCTTGGAGATGTTACCTGTGAAGACATCAGCTGTGGCTACCAAATACTTTTAAATCATGTTTTCATGTCACAAACAGAAGAGGAGGGAAGGAGTCACACATCCCTCTCCCATCCACATCCCCATGCTGTGCCCAGTGTTGTTTAGTTTGGACTGGTCCCTTGGCTGAAGGAACCACAGCGGCTTGACTGGCAATAAGGGACCAGGCATTTAATACTCTGTGCAGCACAATGACTGCTGTTGTTTCAGTCTGGTATTTTTAGGAAGAGGTAATCCTGGAGATTTGCATCTCATTCCCCAGAATGCCCCAGGGCTTTTCCAGCAGTTGGAATCTTACAGGATAAACATCTTCCCCTGATTGTAATTGCATTATTAAATATGATTGCTCTCCTCTTCCTTGAGCATTTTTTAAAAGCAGCAACAAAGAATCCTGCAAGAAAGCATCCCATTGGTGGCATGGAGGAGAATTGCAAAATAGAGCCAGGCAGCAGTATTTCACCTTTAATTTCCAGATGCAGACAAAGACTTTTCTAAGCCATGGGATCCCACAGCACCACACAAAAGCTTAGTCTTCAAAATAACTGCAGCCATAAGAACCCTTAGAGCTACCAAAATTGAGGGCACCACAAATACCTGTCTCCATTACAGAACACACTGCAATAGCTCCAAGAAATCCCATCAAAGATCGGGGCTCTGTTACCATAAATCCTAGAGACACAAATAACCATAATCATGCAAAAGTCACGCAGGGTGACTTCAATAAATGAAAGAGGAGGTTACAGAGGAGACTAACATGATCCTGACCATGTGCTGCTCACTTTAAAGTGTCACTAAACAGCTTCTTATACCTAACAGACAGCAATCAACTGGGACCCTGTACACTGCAGTGATTCAACTGGTTAAATTCCTTTTACTCTATGAAATTTCTCCTCTCTGTCATGCCTCGCTGCATCTTTCACAGCCAAGGCCTCCAGTTTGCTGGAACAGAACCATGGATGCTCAGTATCTACCAGCAGCAATGCCTGCTTCTACTCTAGCCTATCTGCATTAAAAACAAATATAGAAAGATATTTGAAGTGCGCATGCACATCACTTCACTGCAACTCCTGTAATTTAAAATTAGTAATTTAAAAACCACATTAATGCACATGAAGAGCACTAGCAGTTACACAAGGACAGCAAAGTATTCAAAACTGAAGTCATTGGCATGACTTTGGATAGCAAAGTAGACCTTGTGAGGAGGAAACGTGTGCTGGAGTACACATTCTCAGCTAACAGCTCCATGGCATGGGAATCAGTAATGCTGCTCCAGCATACTCTTTAAAAATAAAGTTACACATCCATAAAACAAGGCCTTACTATACAACAGATGGTCTAAGCTCTTGAATGTCACAATCCTTGTGTGTCCCACAACCCAATTACAGGGACGTTTTCAGCAGCGAGCCTCTCGGCACTATGCCCTTCCTCCTACTTCAGCCTGAGTGTCCCAAGGGGTAATTGCTCATCACACAATTACAAACACCAGCTTACTATAGCTTTTCCTCCCCAGCCTCCAACTGGGAGAAACTATGATGATGGTTAAACTAGCTCCTGGGTCTCAATGAAGAAATCAGTTTAACAAAAAAGAGAAAACTTTGGAGAAAACATTAAAATCTTCTGCTAGCTAGCAGAGCTCTGGATCCCTTGGCTGGGATGGTTTAGTTTTAGCCTCTTTAGCTGCAGCAAAGGTCTTCAACACTCACTTGCCTTTGAAATAAATATGAAATCTTTCCAAAATACTGGTAATAAATAGGAAATTAATTAGGAAAGAAATAAAGGAGAAAAGGCACTAGAAATTGTTGTATTCTAGGGGCTTGGTGACATCTAAGTAGGATGTTCTAAGCATAAGAAAGATGCCTTGGACTCTTCTAACCTCCAAAACAAGACAGCCCTTCAAAAAGACATTAGCAGTCCCACTTCACAAGACCAGAAACAGCACAGTCAACCTGTGACATGCAGCAGCTAACCAGCAAGCTCCCACACCTGAACTGGGCCAGCTAGGAGACAGCACTGGGATGGGAGCTGGGAAATGATCTGAATCTGGACCAGGGGAAATGGGCCTTAGTATGAGCTGCCAAGTCTGCCAGCTTTTGTACAACCCTGGACGGCCTCCTGCAGACCACCTGGAGGAACCAGGAGCATCTTGTCCTCATGGTCTGCTTCTTAAACTCTCTATGCTGGTCACTCCAGCCATACAAAGTGTTTTGGCATGCGGTCTGTAAAGCCAGAGGGGTTGTTCACCCCTGTTTCATGGCTTTGGCATGTCTCCAACATCTCTTCCAGCCTACAGGAAACCAGTGACATGGAGAAACCTGATTTACAGTGATTTACTCCTGATTTATGGTGGGGGAAATGGGTGAAGTTTAACAAAACTGCCCAGGAACCATGAGCAGGTGTTACAGATTTGAACTCAACGTCTTGATACCATCCTAAGTGAGAAACCCCATGTAACTCTGTTCTGGGTCTCCGTTTTTGTCAGTGGAGGTTGGCAGCTTTCATACTATCATGACATAAGATGGTCAGGCTGATTCCAAATAGTCCTGAGACACAAACCAACAGCTTCTTCCCATCCACTGCACACCAGCCCCAGAACACACAGCATTTGCAAGGAGCCATGGCCTCAATGGGAGCTCTGCCTGAGAAAGGGTTGCTAGAAAATGCCATCAGATCCTAACAAAAACATAATCCTGCTCATCCCCCAGCGCGTGTTGCTCAGATGATTTACTGCATTATGATAAAGTGAATCTCACATTGAGAGACTGCAGGCTGGGAGACAGGGCATTACACACACGACAGCTCTTCTGATGCTGCTTCGGAACGAAGAGACTTTTTTCTCCCTGCTGTTGAGAGAAAGGGTTGGCAGCACAAGCAGAGCATCAAGACATCACCTCATTCTACAGGGCCGCAGGATGCAGCAATGCAAAGCAGATCATAAAAATGGCTGATTTCTTTAAACTAGCTGCAAATTCTACTCCAGAAAGGAAGAGGAAAGAGCTGCCTCCTACACGTCTGTAGTGTTACTGGGGGTTTGCAGCGGCTGCTGAGGCAGAACCAGTGAAACCTTGTAGGCGGAAGGGCAGTAATACCTCGAGATGAGGATAAGAGACTGCACTCCTCATAAATGAGCTTCATTCCCAGCTCAACAATTTATTCTACTAGAAAAAAAAAACAGTGACTGATGAATTTGGAGTGGATTGCTCATCAAAAGCACAAGTTACAGTTACTGGATTTACTGGTACCAGCCTTTAGGTTTACAGGTAGATAAAATTACTGCAAAACATACTGGCAGAGTTAACTGTTTCTTAAATGCTCTGGAAGCCACAGACTTCATCTAAGTGCAAAGTTGCTCTTGTTATCACTCCCTATCAACACTGCAGGTTCATTTCATGTGGGATATTCTAAAACAGAGCGACAGGTGACTGCTGCCTGCGGGAAAGATTAAAGGGAAAGGATAACATTTTTTTAATCAGAGGGATTAAAGAAGCTACACCACCCCACCAGGTGTTAGCTCCTTTCTGGCCACTTAGCAGAGCAAGGAAGCTCGTTGGGTGCCCACAAACCCTGCTTCTTGGAAAGCCTGTTTCAATCAGTGTTACATTCCCTGGTTTTTTTTCCAACATCTCCTAAAAAGCTGGCCAGAGTAGGTTTGAAACAAGGCTTTGAACACATGCAGAAGTCAACCTGCTTCCACACTCGTTCGGCTCTTCTGACCATGTTGATAAATACGATGGTATTTAACATCCCAGTGAGGCTTGTGAGAAAACCCTACAGCTGGAACTTAGTTCTTCAGGCTCAGTCTCCTCTGAAAGCATTCACACTGCATGAAGCTTTTCATAATTTCTAAAACCTTCAACTTACACAGGAGGATCAAAAGCCAGGCAGAAAGAGAGGCTAGTCTCCACTACTACCGTGCTGCCTCCCTCTTCTCTAGGCACATGAGCTCCACCCAACATGATTTTTATGGAGGAAGCAGGAAAAAGCAGTAGGTTACATTTCAATGAGTGTGGGGGCATGATGAAGTCTTCAGGAGTTGCATTTCCAACACCTTTTGTGTCTTTCATGTGCCCCAAACATCCCTGAGATCTGCGAAACTGAGCCATGAACCTCATGAGAAGAAATTTCCCTTGGGAGATCCAATCCCTACAGCTCTGAGCTACAGCTGCTGCAGGAGCAATTCCCCACGCGATTGAAGATCTCTTCTTCCCTGCTGGAAAGCCCAAGTGCAGACAGAAAGGAGTGAAAGGATGGGGGACAGAGCCCAAACTTTTTCAGCCTTGAAGAAAGACCCACATTTCCCTGTTTGAAAGGGGTTGTGGGAGAAGGCAGAAAGGAGTCTAACTGCATCCAGATTGCTTTGTCCTTTTCCTCTGGCAGCAATGACTGTCAGTACTCGCAGCACTTCCCAGCCCACCACCAGCTAATTGTTGTCCTTATATACATCCCCCCAGATCTAACCTGACACAATACTGGGTAATTGGCAGCTCGAGAGGACGGGGAGAGACGGGCACTGAATGTGAATTACCTCTCGTTCCTCCAGTGGGAAGATCCTTCGAGACAGAGGCTGGAGTCACTGGCAGGGAACTTGCCCTGTGCCCGTGGACACGGCGGCAGGTTTGCAGACAAAATGACTTAATTTTCCAGTGCTGCCAATCTTATAGGTTCTAACAACAAATATTCTCTGACAGGGAAAAGGACAAAATGAAAGCTGGGCAATAGGTTTGGGCAAGGGAAAGGCAGTGGGGGAGAGCTCTGGATAGAGACGTAATAGTGGAGTTTAGACTGGAAGTGAAAAGAATCACAGAATTCTCACTCTGTTGTTTGTCAAATGGAAAAATCTAAGTGGGACATTTTTCTCACGAATCAATGTTTACTCAATAAGGTCAGTGCCACCTAAACAGGTTTCAGTCTCAAGAGTAAGAAAAGACTGTTAGAGCTGCAAATGAACAACTGCAACACATCAGCACCATCGCCACACTTCCCATCCTGTGGGACCCAATGCAGCCCTGCAGACGCTGGCTGCTCATACCATGTCTGGGTGCACAAGCTCTCAGACCCTCCTGCACAGCTCAGGTGAGGGGTTTGGAAAGGGGTCACTGCTCACTGTATACCTGATCACTATGTCTTGCACTGAAGAGTGCAGTTGCTTGTTTATTTTGGTTGCGATTAAGTACAAGATTTAGGGCAGAGCAGGACAGCTTTGTGCTTTGTCTCTAGCCTCCACATCTTCATAGCAACATCTGGCTCCAGCTCCCTGTGCTCCACCACCACCACCACCTTTTCCCTTCAGGCCTCTAAAGCAATCAGGATGTTTTTATAACAAGCAGATGCAGTATGTGAATGATAAAGCTGTGACCCACTCAAACACACCTTAAGACAAAGTGTGTGCAACAGAGGAACCTGCAGTGGTGACTCCTGTCTCCACAGAACATGGAACTCCTTCACAGCATCATAAAGGTTGGCAGAAACTTCCAAGATCCTGAAGTCCAACTGTCCACTCAGTGCCACTTCAGCAGTGCCTGGCTGTTCAATTTCTGGTGCTGCCTTATGACACTTGTCCCTACGGCAGAGACACAGCTGTCCTCCAGGCTGGAGCATGGAGGGCTAACTGGAACCAGCTCCTTTTACAGACAAATGGAGAAGGGTTTAGGAAGGGCATCCTCAGTGTAAGACAGGAAAGCAGAAGAGGACAGGAGACCCAGCACGGAAAGCAGAGCAAAATGCAAAGGGAGCAGGACACTTGGTAAATAAATAAAAAAGGTCAAAATGTTGCCCGTCAGCAAGAAGCAAATTTTCCCTCTGAGTGTGACAGTAGGGCTCTCAATAAATAACAAGAACACAGTTACTGCATAAAGGCCATCACCCCCCCACAAACCTCCTGCTGCCATCAGGCAGAGATCTGATACAGACTGGGGTTTCAGGAGCTCTGGATTTTATACCGGGGTCTATGAACATGAATTTTATACAGTGCGGTTGTTTCCTTCAACCTTTGGTTTTGACACTTTGTCCAAACAGACCCCTTCTCATCTCCTACATCCTCTCTGACCTTATGGAAGAGTAACTATTCCAAAATGATTCTGCCAGTAACGCCAAATCCTTTAAAAGCAATGATACTTGTTTGCTGAGAAACACATGAGATCTTTCTGTTCTGAAAGTACAGAAAGCTCCAGAGAAGTCCAGCCAGCGAAGACCAGTCACTGTGGGTCATTATTTGAGAGGCTCTAGTATCTATTTTCACATCACTGAAATGTTCATGGTCAAGTGTGTCAGAAAGTCGGTGGAATTTTGATTACTGAGGGCCACACTCCATGAAGAAACTGCAGCCTGAGCACATGTCTAAGTTTCTGCAGTTGTCCTCCAACAGTCATTTCTCAGACCCACACTGAAAGCCTCACGGATGGTTTGAAGCAACAACTTTGAACCACAAAGGGCTGGTTTTATTGCAGCTTGCACAGCATCATAACCCCACAGTTCATTCCTACACCTCGTTACTCCTGTGCTGTCTGGAATAAAGGGTTTTTTCAAAGTTCATTTCAATTCAGAGACCTGAATTGGCCCGACAATGAAATCTGCATCTTAAATCCTGGCCAAGGGGAAAACCTACTACTAATGACAGCACAGAACAGTACAGGGCTGCACCGATACCACTACATATTCTTTGGTGACGCTGCTCCAAACTGTTTGCTCCCAGCCAGGGCTACCTGACTTCCATGAACTCATAGAAATCCCATCAAATGCAAAAGCAATTAACCTTGTTGAGTAGGGAATTGGTTTCACGTCGAGTTGCTCTGCTAAGACATGAATCCCATACATCTCCGAGGCTAATCTGTGTCTCTTATATAGTGAGGCTCACCTGACAGGGCTGGTATTGAGTGACCTGTCCAGTTACTCACCAGTGGATGAACATATCCTGGGCTGGGAAGCCGATAAATTCCACCATGAACACACACCGGCCTGGATAGACTCAATTGTTTGTTTTAGTGATAATAAATCAGGAGCATGACAACATATAAAACTGTTTCAACTGGAAAAGACTTTCAAAATCACAGACTCACAGAATCACAGAGTGTTAGGAATTGGAAGCAACCTCAAAAAATCATCCAGTCCAATCCCCCTACCACAGCAGGATCCCCCAGATCCAGTCGCACAGGAATAGGCCAAGTGGGTTTTAAATGTCTCCAGAGAAGGAGACTCCACAAACCCCTAGGCAGCCCCTTCCAGGGCTTTGTCATTGTCAACGGGAAGAAGCTTCTTCTCATCTTGATGTGGAACCTCCTTTGTTCCACCTGACACCCAGTGCCCCCTGTCCTATCATTGGGTGCCACTGAGCAGAGCCTGGCTCCTTCCTCCTAACACACAACCTTTCCATATTGATCAACATTCATGGGGTCACCCCTCAGTCTCCTTTCTTCCAAGCTCAAGACAACCAGTTCCCTCAGCCTTTCCTCATCAGGGAGATGCTCCACTCCATCATCTTTGTGACTCTGCACTGGACTCTCTCAAACAGTTCTGTGTCCTTCTGGAACTGAGGGGCCCAGAACTGGACAGAAGATTCCAGATGTGGTCTCACCAGGGCAGAGTAGAGAGGAAGGAGAACCTCCTTTGATCTACTAACCACCTCTGTTCTAAACCACCCCAGAATGCCATGGGCCTTCTTGGCCACAATGGACATTGCAAGATCATCAAGTCCAAGGCCTCTTCCTAGCCCTATCATCATCATTAAACCATGTCCCCCAACACCATATCTACCTTTAATGAAGCCTTTGATATCTACAAGAACAGTATTTAAGTCAATTTAAAAAGAGACCAGAATCTCTTCCCTTGCATTTAGCCACAACTTATCATGAGCTTTTTTATCCTCAATTCTGATACCCTTCTCTCTAGATGCATGTAGTTATCGATAATATACAATCTATATTATCCATAATGTATACATGTGCTATATATTACACATTAAAAAGTTTAGCCCTGAGTGAGATTTTACAGTCATATGCAGGTTCCTCATAACCCCAAAGGGTCCGTTAACCCATAGATTGCTGTTCAGCACTTCACAGGGGAACCATAAATGCTGCAGCCCTCCTTCCCTCCCCCCCCAAGCAGCAAAATTCCTGAGAGCTCAACCCTCAACTGCTGACATTGAGGCAAGTATTTCCCATAAAATAAAGCTAAATAACATTCCGTACAGACCTCCCTGCACTCAGGGCAGCTGTCTGTACACCCTTTCCTCATTTAATTTTGGCAGCAACTGGATAGTGAAGACTACTTTGCTTTGGCAGGGAGCAGATCCACAAGAGGCCATGGTGAGGAAATGGTGCCTCAACCCTCTCAGCTACACAAACAGGAGCTTCTGTTGTTAAACCATTTTCTTAAGGACTGAAGGAGAAAGAAATCTCAAGCCATCTATGTCACAAGAAGAGCAATGGCTGCTTCACTACCACCCTGTACTCAGATACTTGGTGAGGAGGAGGAAATGGTGAAGAGCACCCCAGCGTTTCAAACATTCCTCTGCCACAAAACACAGTTCCACACGTGTTCGCAGCCTCAACCTCATGAAAGCACCATGGAGCAGGGAAGGATTCTGGTAACTGTTTTACAGATGGAAAACTAGTATGACAAGACCAAATGTCACACAGTCAGTCTGTGGGGAAGGAAGGCGCTCACACATCTGGCCAACATCAGCTCCAGAGGTCAGCATGAGGAAGGTAATGAGATGGCCCTACACCAGAAGTGAAATTTTATGAAACAATCATCACACAGAGGATCTGGAAAAATCACTGCAGTGAGTCTCGCTCGTTGAGTATTCAGAGTCACGCTCACATTACAACCACAAGCACTTATTTAATTAGAAAAATGATCTAATTGAGATGCATCTGAAATTGCCTCCAATACAACATAAGCAATAACACATAGAGGTAAGAAAATATGTTGGTTAGGCAGGCAAAGCTTCAGGCTTCCTGTCTCCCAAGCTTGGTGACGATGCTGAATGCATTTATTAAACGCCATCAAATTTTACAAGGCACTGAAGTGATAACTGTAGTGGTGGAAAGTGCAAACAGCAATAAATATCTTGTAAACACAGAGGTCAGAGGTTCAAGGTGCTTATGAGCAGGGGAAGGGTGGGTTCCTGTACACGCCTGCTTCATTGCCTCTGCAGTGATATTTTTTCATCCCCCTTCTCCTGGAGGAGGGCCGATACAGGACAGAACAGAATAATATTTAATATATTGCAATGAATCAGGAGTCAAAGCAATTCAGAGGAATTTGTAGCTCATCACTATGCAAAGGGAAAAATCAAACCCCTATCAGTTCAGATCTAAATATAATTACAGGAGAGAAATAGCTTGATGTTTAAACCATCTAAGTGAGCCTGACAGATGGATACTGTTTATATCCATTTGTATTTATTGAACGTAGTCAAAGATTGCAGCTGTTCTGTCAACACCTAGGTGCTTCCAGGGTGCTTGGAGCTGTGTATAAATACAACAGACTTTTATGGATAAACGTATAAACACATTGGCAATACTGTGATATAACGAGTATTTACATTAACAGCCGTAATACCTCGAGCCGGTGTCGATGGAACTTTAAGCACCTCACAAAAGTATAGATAAAGCATCTGCACTCTCACCCACAGACACAGAATTAGAGCTCAGAGATTAAGTGCTGCCAAAGGATTTTACAACAACTCAGTGTGAGCGATGGGATTAGCAGTCAGGCCCATCGCTGCCGGCTTTGTCTTCGGTGCTTTAAACCACACTTCCCCCCTCCACATCTACCTCTCCGGGCCTTTGTGTGCAGCACCCAGGAGTTCAGTTCTTTGTAAACTCGCTGACTAATTTTAATCTCTCGCAGCGTTGGGTCAATTAAAGGCAAAGTCTAGGAGCTGCAGGTTCTTCAGTCTTGCTCAGAAGCCTGGACACAATCTGTCCATCAGGAGAACCCCCGAATCGCTGCCACTCACTACGTCTCCCTGCATTTAGAAATTCAAGGCAGAGTGTCTTGCTCAACCGTGTTCCAACCCTCAATCACATCTCCTCTGACTGACCAGAGGATCAGAAGGAACATGGTAATTAAAGACAATACAATCCCACTCTCCTCATCAGCCAGGTTTTGCATACACACACAGACTGATGGCAGCAAGGAGTGATGGCTGCTCCTTGTGCAAATCACACAGCGGGGCATGAGGGGGATGAACACACATAGACCTGCAGGTTTCCTTTGGAATGGGGGGTTTTGTGTTCAGCTCTTGGGCACTGTATCCCAGGGAACATACACACAGGGACATATTCTGTCTGCTGACTGCATGGGGTTTGCAATGAGAACACCACTGCTCGTGGCTCATCGCGGGATTTCTTCTCTTTTCTTTCCAGACTTCACAAATTATTGCAGACTAAGCTCCACCACAGACATTTGTGTTTCCAGTGCTGGACTTAAAGAGAATGGCATTGGTTGGGAAGTACTCACAGAATCAGGATGTCAGGGGTTGGGAGGGACCTTGAAAGATCATCTAGTCAAACCCCCGCTTCCAGAGCAGGATTCCCTAGTTCAGGTCATACGGGAACACCACCAGGCAGCAAGAAGGTTTGAAAGTAGATGTTGCACAGAGCTGGGTAAGTGTAATAATCTGAGGGTCTGAGGATGAAACAGGACTTATGTGGAATTCCTCTCCAGGCTGTTACTCTGGGCTGCTGAGAGTCCAAAGAAGAATTTCAGTGAAGGAGATAAAGCTTTTTTTCCTGCTAAGCGTTGTCCCCTCACCTTCACAATTCCTGTACCACAGGCTGCAGAAGCATTAGGTTACCTGCTTTCCTGTTTTTCATAAGACACAGGGGGAAATAAATTTTACAGAGCCCTCTGGAAAGGGGAACAGACAGACTTCACTAGATGAGGAAAGCTGTTAACCTGCAAGTGAGAAAGGCACTGGACTGTACTATAAAACAGATCAGGAATCAAATACTATTTATGTGAACACAAGCATAGAGACGGAAATGGGAAGAATCAGAGGAATCACAGGAGTCACAGAAAGAAGGAAGAGAAGGGGCATTTCCCAGTGGAGTGGAAATAGAAGTAAAACTTCCTCTACAACAAAGTAGCTGAACACTCAGACCTTTCTAAGCACTGGGAATCACAGTGCAATTTAAAAGCAACCACGAACTGATGGCCAAAGCCTTCTTCACGAAGGAGGAAGCACAGGAAGAGGACAAGAGGTGGAAAAGAAGTGACCTGTTACCACCAAACAGCAAAGCCACACACAGACAACAGGCTCCCCAGTTCCCAGAGCCACATTCCCAGCAGCCCCCCATCACTTTTCACTGGCAGACGTGCACATGCACGCATGTTCATGCAACCACGCAGGCAAGAGTGGCATAATAATCTCTATCCTGCCTTGCCACTAAGCCCTGAACTCTAAAATAAGAGCCATCATTCTCAGCAACTGAAAGGGCATATTAATGGTGTTGCCAGTGCAACTCTCCTGAGAGGAGCCGTCTCGTGCATGCTTATACAGAGCCCAGCACAACGGGGGCCAGCAGTTGCCTCGAGTTCCACAGAAAGAATCATTATCCTGGTTCTTCCTTGACTGTGGTCAGCCAACTGCGGCTTTGATAATTACCCTATAGAAATTCAAAGCTGCTACAGCAGCATCTTGAACACAAAATCATACTCTACTGCCTTCTTTCCCAGAAACGTTTTACAGCAGACAGCAGTTTCTACTTAGGCAGCAGACGGACCAGAAAATACTTCCCGAAATGCTTTTGAAGTGGAGATGGGGCCATAACACCAGATTCCTACTCCTCCCTTGAGTGAGTGCAGATGTGGATATGATTCTGGTCCAAAGCTCCAAAATTCACTCCTTTCTGGACACCGTGAGTACTTCTAGAAAAGCTGAGTACTTGGGGTTGTTGTTGATGTGAGCAGAGGGCTCTGAAGCAATTCTCTCACTTACCAGAACACTAATCTGCCTCTTCAATCCTGCTCTGAAAGCTCAAGAAGTATACCAGAAGGCTAGGGAAGAACTATTAAGTAGGGCAGGGAACAAACAATAGGCAGAGGGGTCATGGTTTGAAGCTGGAAAAAGGGCAGAGTGAGGCTAGACAGGAGGAAAAAGTTCTTGAATCTGAGAGTGGGGGATCCCTAGAACAGGCTGACCAGAGAGGGGATGGAGGCCCCATTCCTGCAGCCATTCAAACTCAGGCTGGATGGGGTTCTGGACAACCTATTCTGGTTAGAGATGGTCCTGCTTGCTGTAGGGGGGGTTGGAATGGATTCCCCTTGGAAGTCCCTTCCAATCCAACATATTCTGCAATTCTGTGATCAGCAGAGCACAGACTGCTGGCTGCCTGCAGAGGGGGGATCTGCTTTCCTACCAAAGGTGTGGCATCAGAACTCAGTTACCCAGAGGAGCAGGCAATAACACAGTATCTACCTGCTTAAGTGCCTCACTCATGCAAGTCCTGAGCTTTGGGAGAGGGAGGAGGCTCAATGAGTCTTAGAACACCTTTGGAAAATAAAATGAAACAATCCAAAACAACAAAGATCCTTGAAATTATTTGCTTCTACTCTAAGTTGCAAACAAATAACAACCAAGGTGCCTGTACAGAGGTTCTGCCAACAGCTGCCGTTACCATACATAAATCCTATGTTCAAAGGAAGCCTCCAGCAGTCAATTTTTCTATCTTAATTTGATTCTTTTGACTTTTCCATCCTGTCTGTTTTCATCTTTCCTCATTAAAAGAGCTTTTTAAGAAAGGAAATTTTTTTAAAAAGCCAAACATAGCTAATTATTTTAATGAGCTACTGAAAAAAAAAACAACAAACCATTGCTTTCTACTCTGAATATAAGCAAATGTCAACACTGCATGGGGAGCAGAGGTAGTACGCATCTTAATACTATACCATCAGCTCCTATATTTGATTAATGAAGACTCACAGGACTAATTTTACACTGCTTCATTAAAAGCCTGGGGCAATTAGCATAAAGGTTAGAGTACTACATAATTAAAATGTTATATTTTTTTAAACAAAATAATTCGCTTCTTTTCCTTTTCCCTTGGAAAAAAAAAAGAAAGCACTAGATAGATGAAACCAGCTACTCTTGTTTTCAGCTTCCTCTGCAGAGAAGCATGAATGGCCAGATCTCTCATCAAGGGCACAGCAAAGCAGCCACCCAGTTCCTACCAAAGGGCAAAGGCAGCGCTCTCCTGTAAAGCTAATACACACACACAGATGCACAGCCTTTCTGCTCACAGCACTGAGAACTGTGTGAACTTAACGTTTAGACAGCAGCTAGAGAGCAAGAAATTGCTCATTCCAGCACATCCTTTTCTCTCACAACACAACCTGTCTTGCAAAGTTCTCCGAGTGACAAGCAAAGGTAGAAGCACACGCATGCACCGCTGCCAGAGCTGCAGCGTACACAGTGTAAAGCATCACACCTCTCTGTTCTTGCAGACTCTATTGAGAGAACAGAGCAGGAGCTGCTTTTGAATTTGTAAGTGAGCAGTTCTTTAAAAGCTCATCCCACTGGCAGCTGTGCTGGATGCTGATTCGGCATCACAACGGACAATGCAGCAGAGCAAGGTTCAAACCACCTCACCATTCCCTGCTCTGCCTTCTCTCTTCCTCTGCACACTGGGGCAAGCAGCTCTCAGAAAACACCATCTTCTCTCAAGCCTCCACCTCCTCCTCTGCTACAGCCCCAGGAATGGAATAAAAACATTTTAAAAAAGAAAAAAAAAGGCAGCAGCAGCAGCCCTAAGGAACAGACTTGATGAAAAAGAAAAGCTAACTGCCAGACAACGTTTCAGTCTACTTCAGAGCTGGTTTACACGTGGGAGTACTTGCCAAGACTCGCACAAGGCACCACTCTGCCTGGCAGCAGGCGCTGGCATGCAGGGGGTTAAGGCAATCGAAGCCAGACCTGCTGGAGAAGCACTAAGGCAGGAAGAAAGAGCTACAAATGATTTTTCTTGGCAAAAGCAGCTCATTGGAATAGTAGGAGGATTGTGCTTGCTCCTCGTATATAAATGCCAGAATGAGGCTTGCTGACACTTTCCTGGCAAGCCACAGCCCTGTCCGTGGCCTCGGACGCCTGCCTAACTTGTGGAGGGACAGAAGGACACACAAGATGTTTCTTCTTTAACTGACCCAACCCTTCTCTCGTGTGGCATTCCCCGGCGTCTATGGGAAATGCCTGGCCACAGCACCACCAGTGGTTCACCTCACCCTGTCTCTTTCCATCCCTATGCCCAATTGCTGCAGTGAGTGTTTGGGGTTGTGGGATGTGTGAAGCCACAGGCGTGTGTGATGGTGGTGGGGAGACGGGGGATTGATGAAGACCTACTGGACTGATTTTAGACAAGATGAAGTCTGCTGAAACATCAGAATCTTGAAACTCACTTAACTAACAGCACAGCTTTTCCTTCATCCCCTTCTTCAACACCTACTAGTTACCTAAGCAAAGAGGTTGTAAGGTGATCCTTCCGCTGTTCTTCCCTCTCGAGTTCCACAAACCAGCAATTTATGGACCTTGAGAGCTGGAAGCTGCATCCAGATCATTCTGTTTAATAGACACTAATCTTCCTAAAGGTCTAATCCATTTGTACCGCTTCTTTAGACTCAGACTTTTGGCTTTCACAAAATCCTTTTGCATGAGTTTTGTAATTTCATTTTGCTCTGCTAAAAGAATAAAAAAATAGAAGAAGAAAGAAGCCGAAGGCTTATCAATCCCTACTCCTATCAGACTTATCCAAACTGTTCTGATTTAATTATTCAGTGCCTCATCATCATATGGAAAGTGGTTCCACAGCCATCAACAGAGGTTCATGGAGGTGTGTTAAGAAGATGAAGGTCAAACGGCTATTTTGGGAGTGATTAACTTGTTGGAAGGCACAGGGCATAAGATGTGATGCAGCTCTGGCTGTTGCCTAGGGGCTGCTCTAGTGCTGCACAAAATTGAGGGCTGATTCCACTTTCCAGCTGAGGAAGGAAGTTCATCACTGTCTTCATGCCAGGATCACTGTGGCTCTGTGGTAGATGATGGTTTTATCACCTTCTGTCATCTCTCTCAATGTGTAGCTGCTCTCTGACACACTCAGGAACCAATACCCAAGGTTTCCCTCTTCCTTTAATCTTTTCTGTCTCCCCCTGCAGAGGTGGCTTTCTGTTCCAAACAACTGATAGTCCAAACCAGCCACTTCATCTCTTGTTCTCCAAGAGCAGTGAAAGCATCTGGCCAGAACCCAAAACAAGTAAGAACTTCTCCCTCCCCAGACATTACCATAGATGCTTAGATGATCATTTTTACAAAGGCAGCTGAGAAGAAAATCTTCTTGCCAGTGGGTTCATATCAGGCTCCTCACCTCCACAGGGAAAAGCCTGATGTGTTTGTGAACTGAAGGGAAGGAATCAGTTCTCTGAGTCAACAGCATTGACTGCAGCCCTTCGCCAGGAGAGGAAGCTCCCTACTGGCTACCCTGCTGCTTCTAGAGCCTTCTCAATACCAAAGATGAAATCCCCAAACCTGACTGCTTCGCACATCTCTGTAACAAAACAAAATGGGCCAAAGCATCTTAGACGAGACTGGAATAAATTTTAGCAGTAAACTCAAGAAATCTCTACTGGTTTAACTTTTTTCACCAGACTTTGATTGATTTCTGTGCTGAGATTATTATGAGCAACTCCTACTAGATGTAGTTTTTATCTCCACATTCACACCAGGAATCCATAGTGCCTTCAGCAATGTCTGCTCAGGCCAGAAGGGTTTATCATGAACAGACCATCTCACCTTCTCACACCACAAGAAGTCCCAATAGTCTGACCTACTGTACACAAGGAGTTTCAATGGAAACATCTGCATGACAATAACTTTGCCTGTAAATACACTCCTACAGAACAGGACTCTGGGACTGACAGTGCTTTACAACAGAGCGAGATTCCCTGTTCACAGTCAGGGGAGGCAGAGAGCCACATCCTCAAAATATCACAAGGCTAGACATTGTGCAGCAAGTGAGAACTTGGCTTGAGCCTACTATCGTTACGATCAGAATCACATCAGCAGAAGCTAGGGGGGAAAAAACCCAGTAAGAACTGAAGAGGGTTCATTGTGCTGCTGTGGCAGGAAAGAGAAATCCAATCTTGTGAGCCAGGCTGTCAGGAACAGAAGAGAGTGTGATGGCAAAACAGAGAGACAGCTACCAGCACTGAAACAAGTGCCATCCCCAGCACTGCAGAACAGCCCAAACTGCCCTGATCTACACATGGAGTTTTTTTAAACTCTTTTCCTGGGCCTGGAGGCTCCGTAAACTCAGTCTAGTAAATCTTCAGTTTTCAAATCTAGGCAGGAGGTTTGTTTTTCTTGAGCAACGTGCCAATGCTATTTCATGCTGTACAGCTTCCAGTATTTTCTTAAGTGCCTTGAGAGGCTTGGCATGAAGGGCACTATGGAAATGGGGTTTTAACTGATAGCTTTCAGCTTCTGTCTCACAATCTACCTTCAACATGAGGAATTCCAGCAGAAGCAGAGGTGCTCCCTTCCATGCATGCAAGGAGAGCTGCAATCCCTGAAGCACACAGAAGCAGGGAAAGACAGGGAATGGAATAGCCAGCCAGGATGGTGACCAACATCGCCATTAGTCTATCATTACCAATAGCAGAGATTTAAAGCAACCACCTCACCTTCCTCTGCAGCCCTATTACAAGTCATGCCAGGCATTTCCAGCCAGCTAACTCTGAGCACTGACTTACAACATCCCTCCCCATCACAGAAACCCAGTATAGCCACATGGGGAAGAACTATTCTGGGTACCCACAGAGGTCAGCCACAGCCACAACTTCAAAATCATTACGGAATGACTGCACCAGAGCTCACTAGGATGGGCTAGGCTAATCGGAGGTGCTGTGGGATGACCAATTCGTAAGTAGCCACAGTGAGGCAAACTCTTCCTCTGCTTGCAAACCTCTATTCCCAGCTGTCATCCTGACCTGCAGGTCAGATCCACAGCGTCATAAGGAGAAGGGATAAAGAGAAACCAATGTGATTGGTCCCCCCATTAACACTTGACTTTGGGCACAGAACATCACGTTCTCCTTTTTTTCTGGCATTTTTAAATATTTCTGAAAGAATATCCTAATTAATCTGCAGGGAAATTCAGATAATATTGCTATAAATATTTTTAGCTTAAAACTGCAGTGCTTGTTCTACCCCTTCCTATTTCACAGCCTTCTCATGTGTTCCAGGCTATTGCAGAGGGGTGTAAAGCATCTATAATCCTCATGATTATACAACAGCATTAAATCTAGTATTTTGGGGCTCCGAGGGATTATTTTTTAATGATGGTAATTTTCCTGCCTTTCATCCAGAAGGATCCCCCAAAATAACAGGTTTCTAAAATAGAAGTGCAGCAGCACAGGAACAGGCAAAAACCTTCACAGTGATTCATCAGGGCAGAGGAAGAAAAGATGACTCTCACTCAGAGGAAGATAGCCCTCAAGTTCTGTTAAGTGGAATGAATCAGGAATTCACTTTAATAAACAGTATGTAAGGATTTTTGCTGCTGGTCCACAGACATCAGACTAATAATCATTATAATCAAAGCAAACCTTGGGAGAGTATTTCCCTTGTCACTTTTAATGTCCCCTGACTGCTGCATCTCAGGGCTACCTCTACTCACTTCCAGGGCAACTTCCAGCCAAATGTATCAGCATGTCACATAAACTGTAATGAATTAAGCCATGGGAGAGTTGTGAGTGCTAAACTGACTAGCATTTTTCTCTTTTCATCTCATCAAGGTCTGTTAAGTTGCAAGTGAATCTGGATAAATTCTTCCTTGCTCAAGAAGTCCTAATCATAAAGAAAAAGCCAGCAAAGATCATCCCCAAACCCACCAAAGTCATTCAAGGTACTGCATGAAGGATTTGACTGTTGGTGCTGCAGGTGGTTTCTCTTGTCTAGGAGAACAGCAGGATGACCATGAGCCAGCAATGAGCCCTTCTGGCCAAGAAGCCCAATGGCATCCGGGGGTGGACTGGAAGGGGGGTGGTTAGTAGATCAAAAGAGGTTCGCCTTCCCCTCTACTCTGCTCTGGTGAGAATACATCTGGGATATTGTGTCCAGTTGTAGGCCCCTCAGTTCCAGAAAGACACAGAACTGCTCGCGAGAGTCCAGAGCAGAGTCACAAAGATGATGGAGTGGAGCTTCTCCCTGATGAGGAAAGGCTGAGGGAGCTGGGTCTCTTTAGCTTGGGAAAAAAGAGATTGAGGAGTGACCTCATTAATGTTGATCAATTTGGAAAGGGTAGGTGTCAGGAGGAAGGAGCCAGGCTCTGCTCAGGGGCACACAATGATAAGACAAGGGCCAACGGGTTTCAGAGGAGGTTCCATATCAAGATGAGAAGAAACCTCTTCCTAGTGAGGGTGACAGAGCCCTGGAAGGGGCTGCCTGGGGAGGATGTGGAGTCTCCTTCTCTGGAGACATTTAAAACTCAACAGGACTATTCCTGTGTGACTGGATCAATAGGATCCTGCTCTGGCAGGGGGATTGGACTGGATGATCTTTTGAGGTGCCTTCCAATCCCCTAACATCCTATGATTCTTTGATTCTGAGCAAAACAGAGCCACAAAACACTTTTCAGAAGGGATCTGTGCTATGCAGTAGTGTGCAGAGCTGTGGAAGGGGTGTCGAAGAGGTGGGGAGCACACTGTTGCAGACAGAACAGCACAAAGCAGCAATGTTGCCCTGTGTTTCATCAAGGAATAAAACCAACCAGCCCAGCCCAACCAACCTATCTGCTTTACATTGTGCAGCCAAATTCTGCCAAGTCAAAAAACTACCAGGGGACATTTGATATTAAATACGTTGGTACAAGTATGAAAGCATAAAGCTATAGAGAAATTAACATTTTACTCCTCCAAATTGGGGTACTGCTTCGGATGTGCTGCAGCACTGCTGATATTTGCTTTAAGATTTATTTAACAGTCAGATAGAAATAATTTGGCCTTCAAAGAAGAGCTCGACTCTTCCCTTTGAGAAAACTACTTGAAGCTGTGTCTCAGAACTGTATTATTTCCTTGAATCCAGAAGAGGAAAAGGATTCAGTTTCATAAGAAATAAAATCAAGAGACTGAACTTCCAAGCATTTAGATTTGACTCTCATCTCATGCTGGAATTAATTTTATCTCACAAACAGACGTAGATCTTTCGCTCCCTATTAACTCTTAAAGGGTAAGAGATAATCTTGAAACTACTACTGAAGGAAGAGTCACCTTAACAAGAGTTCTTGTAGATAAGGAGACCAGAAGCTTCTCTAACTCATATGGTACTTCATGCATTTCATTTTAAAGGGAAATAATTACTTCCTAAATCAACTTTATTCAGATGAGTTTGCAGAATATGCTTAGAAAAAGAGAAGGGGAAAAATATCTTGTAGGTACCATATATAGCTGTTTGGAGATCCCATCTAGTCACTTATACTTTCCAGCTGCTCCATTAATAGCAGAATCCCTGAGCTTCCCCAAATCCTACTCAAAATCATCTTGACAACTATGCAGCAGATTCTGCTTCACACATTTAGTTAAATCTGATGAAAGCCCATATCTTTGCAAAGAGAGAGGGGGTCACTTATCACACAGACAAGTATCTGAAGAAACCGGTGGTGTGTATTTACGCATCAGAACACACAATTTTGAGTGAAAAACATTTTATACAAGAGTTAACACATATACACCTATCAATACATTCATATAGATACTAAAACATTACCTCAGAATCAGATTAAAAATACCAGTGAACTCAGCTGACCTTGCCTTTGCTAACCAGTACTCTTCTCCAAGGTGGATCCTTTCATTTAGTTTTGTGTTTGAGTTTTCAACAAGAGTAGTGTAGAGTCTGGCATCTGGGCAAGAACAACGCCAGGGACCAGTATAGGCTGGGGACTGACATGCTGCAGAGCAGCACAGAAGAAATGGACCTGGGGGGCCATGGGGACAGCAGGATGACCATGAGCCAGCAATGAGCCCTTGTGGCCAAGGCCAGTGGCATCCTGGGGTGGATTATGAGTGTGGTTGGCAGATTGAGAGAGGTTCTCCTCCCCCTCTACTCTGCCCTGGTGAGACCACATCTGGAATCTTGTGTCCAGCTCTGGATCCCTCAGTTCCAGAAGGACACAGAACTGCTTGAGAGAGTCCAGAGCAGAGCCACAAAGATAATGAAGGTTGTGGAGCATCAACCTGATGAAGAAACGCTAAAGAAGCTGGGTCTCTTTACCAGGTGTCAGCTGGAACAGAGAAGGTTCCACATCAAGATGAAAAGAAACTTCTCTCCAGTGAGGGTGACAGAGCACTGGAAGGGGCTGCTCAGGGAGACTGTGGAGTCTAGTGGGCAACTGGATCCAGGAGATTCTACTCTGGCAGGGGGACTAGTCTGGATGATCTTCTGAGGTCCCTTCCAATCCCTAACAGTCTGTGATTCTGTGAATTCTGCCACTGACCACTGAAAAATCATTCCCACAAAGCAAGATCCCACCTCAGTGCTAAACACCACTGAATATCAATCACTACATCATTTGTAACCTCATCTTGGAAAGGGAGGAGAAACAGCAGGGCAATGCTTTCTGTAAAGCACCTCTTGGGCGTATCACTGCTTCAACCTAGTGTGACACCGATTGCCACACCACTTATTCAACTCCAGGACTGGTGTGCAAATGGGCTTTCAGATGCCAGACACCCAGCCATCTCCAATGCAGAAATGATTCACTTCTTCTATATTTTAAATACCCTCAAATCAACGTCACAACGTCACACCCAGGGATGTGTGGGATTGGGGTCAGGGGAGGATTTCCTATACTCTGCTCACTTTCTGCTTAACAGTTTTAGCTCTGAGCACTGCACCTATGGAGTTTTTAAGGGTTTTTTTACTCACAAAATAATGCCATTCCATGGTAACAAAGCATCCGAATCTTATCAATACTTGCTCCTGCTGGTTTTTTCCTCCATCTCTGAAACAACAACTTCTCTACACAAAATCACCCCAAGATCACCTCTCTTTTTCTAAGCACATTCTGCAATCTCATCTGAATAAAGTTAGTATAAGAAGTAATTATTTCCCTATAAAATTAAATGAAGTACTACAATAGAAGAACAGCTTCTGAGCTCCTTATCTGTAGAGATATACACACTGCAAACTCTAGGCTTTTCCTAAATTGATTAGATTTATACAAGTCCAACCCAAACCATTCCACATGTGCTAACTCTGAAATCTCATTTCAGACTGTATCTCCATTTCATAAGCCAACAAATGTACCAGTCCCTGCAGACTACAAGACCTACTAGTGAGGGTGAGTGCCACAGGAAGAAGAACAATTACTAAGAGGATAGTTAGTCTGAACTACCCTTGAAGACAATTTCTCATTTGAAACACCCTTTAATATAATTTTGTGTTTGAAAACAACAGTTACTAATTTTTCATACAGATCTGACTTTCAAGTGAATGAAAGCTCTTTCCCCTTTGTGGCGACACCAAAAGTTGTGGCAGTTTAACTAAGATTTGAGGACAACAGTAAAACTGCATCAATGTGATAGAATTGATTGAGGCAAATTTCATTAGGTTGGCAAAGCTCCCTCACGTAGGAACTATTATTTTGATTTAAGCATGTCTTCCATCGATTTAGCATAAGCCAGTATTACATCTATTGAAGATTTAGGCAAATCATTGTTGTTTTCTTCTCTAGCAAAGAGTGTAAAAAAGGACAACTGAAAATACCACTAGGAGGAAACAAGAATTCAGCAAGACCTATGAAATCTAGGAATTCTTTTCAATTAGTAAATCTGCTTAAAACAAACAATTTAAACTCTACTTAAGCTTCTGCCTAGTGTAACCACATATGAGCAACCCTGCTCTGCCATAAACCTTGTGGCCAGGGCAGGAGAGTGAAGCATACAGGAGGTCAGTCACTCCAGGCTAGTGCTGAGGGGAAAGAAGCAGTTTTACCCAGCTTAGACAAGTAAAGTAGTTCCTTTCTCCAGGCTATCTGATCCAAGTGCAATACTTCTGCTTTGTTTCCAGCTGAGGAACGAGGAAAGCTGCATGTCAAGACTTCAGTGGAATCCAGGCTAGCAACATGAGAGGAGGTTTTTGGAAATCTGAGAAAGCAACAGCAAACCCTTCCTTTCCATTGGCATTCCTAACCATTATGAGAGCTCCTCTGAACATTTCAATTTAGTTCTGTCAGACAGACAAACCGAAGGCAAAATAGACCTGAAGATGAGTAAACGAGTAGTCAGTTGAGATAGTCTAATCACACACCTAGACCAGTCTAAGATCTGGTAAAATCTGGGCTCTGGCTACACAGCAAAGTTAGTGGAAGCAGGTTGGAATTGGACACACTAATTGCTGCAACTGTGTTGCATAAAACCAGACTATGAGTAGGTAGTTCAGTTCTCTAGTACTAGGGCCCTAAGAAATTAAGAGTCTTAAGAAATTACCATTAGCCCAGAGGAAGACTTGGTAAGTGAGTCTGCAGGAAGCCTCTGTTTACTACTTGGGAAGGTATTACAAACTCTAACCCAAAAGCTAGATCTGTTTCATTTGGCCACAGACTTTCCTCTGCCACTCTTGGCTGAGTGTACAGACCATGAGAATCCTTCTGGCATGGATAATCATACAACAAACTCCAAAGACCAGAGTTTCACCAAGTTACAGCAATTTGAATGTTTCTGGGAAAACAGACTTCCTCCTTACATCCATCTCAGTCAGAGACTGACCCACTGAAACCCATGAGTTGTTGAACCACATGAGGATGTAGCTTGTGCTAACACTGTTACAGCTTGAATCCCTTTCTATCATTGTTTGTCTGGTTTACCTCAGTGCTGCTTATGTCTGAAATGAAAAGAGTATGCAAAGAGGTGTTAAGAAGCCCTATGGCTGTGAATTCCTGGCAACACCTGGCAAACACTGAGTTCAATAACCCTACCGCTGGCACTGAATGGGGGGACAGAGTACAGTTGTTTAACAGGGAAATCCATCCTGGAAAGGCTTCCAGGAACAGGAGCTCTTGGATGATGGCATGGTGGGGAAAGTGCATGTGACAGCACCTGGGAGAGCCTCAGAAATAGGCAGAGCAAGCTAATGGTGAGCTAAGCACCCCAGGCCTGCTGCTTCCCACATGCACCATTTCTTCGCCATTCCATACCCTACAGCTACAGAGCAGCTGAAAGGCAGCATTTGCATTTCAGTAATGCATTCTACTTTTTGCTCCTCCTCAAGACTCCACTTACCTCCACAAGCATCCTAAAGAAGAGCTAAGAGATGGGACCAGTCTGTGCCACCACTTTTTTCTGTCATCTACAATACTCAGTGACTTCCAGCACAGCAAGTCATTCTAGCACCAGCTAATTCTCCAGTACCACACAGAGACATTCATTGTGATGGGCTAATTTCTGGGATTAGCAGACTTCTCGTGTTCGCTTGTATTGGGAGACTTAGTAAATCTGGTGAACAAATGTTTCACAAAAGCTGGGAAAATGCATCACAAACTCTGTTCTGCCTCTTCAGTATTTATTTTAATTGCTGACAGTGGTATTCCACACAGGATACTGGAGCATTTCTCTTGTACACGCAGCAGGAGCGCAGTAGGATGTGTCCTAAAGCATTTGTTTCTGAGCCACAGTAGACACTTAGCAACGGTAGCAAAATGTTCTGCTGATGTATTGTTGATCAAAAAAAAGGTAGTAGTGGCATCCTTAACACAGTTGCATCAAAGATTTCCACAGTTATTGAATGTGCAGTCATCCACTTGCAGTCAGCATCTCCCGAAGGCCTTTATAGCCAAACACAGAACATCCATGAGGTCAAACATAGAGGTGCCCTGAGCTCAGGCAGGTAGAGTCTTCCAGGGCTGCTCACAATACAGCACACAGGAGGGTTAATTGTTTCACCTGCCCAGACATACTCAATTAAGGTTTATCTGTGCAAATCTAATGACTTCCAACTGCATGGGGCTGTTTATGCTATCCAGCTTGCTGTAGTTTATTTCCATGGATATGTGAGACTAACCCCAACTGATGGGATCTCGCTTGTCGTGGTGTAGTGTATCCACACAGGCAGGTTTTACTCAGTTAAAAACCGCACACTTTTTTTTAACTAGCTGAATCTGCCACGAACCTATGAGCCAGAGGTTGTAACGTTTAAAAAACATGGATACTGGAGCTTAGTGGCCTTGGAACAATTGGGTTAGCAGCTGGACTCAATGATCTTAAATGCCTTTTCCAACCTAAATGATTCTGTGCTTTGTGGGAACAGAGGGTTTTAGGGAGAGTAGATGTGTTAGGTAAGAGGAACGAATAGGTGATCTGAATTTTTCAAAGACAATAAAGCAGTGAAGCGTTTCACGCTGAGGTACTTTTGGAAGTACTTGTAGGGACAAGTGCTGCATACATCAAATACACGTAGCAGGAGTCAATTAATAGATATCTCTGACATAAAATGTCCAGATCCTCAGTTTAGGTTTTGTTTTGATTCTAACTTGGCTTATTTGTTCAGAAGGAACTGTAATCACAGATCTAGAATCCAGAGAGTAGCTGGATTGACTTTTGCTTCCCTCTTTTTAACTTAGGAGTACAGACTTCATTTCGTTTTTGTGGACCTTGGCATATATGGAATTTCCATCAGCATTTGAACACATGGGATCAATGCAGCATCTTGGTCTGGCCCTGGTGGCTTTCCTGGCTTGAGAGTGATTTTTACAGCTTGGAGAAGTACGGATTGATAAGCAAACACAAAATATCTGGTGTCAGAAAGCACTGTATTTCATTGTATTTCACTGTCTTCCCCAGGTAGCAACACAGAATCATCTACCCATAAAACCGTGCTTTTTAAATTGCATGGACAGCATAATTACACTTCTAGAGCTGGTTATCTATTTACATCTCAAAGTACAGAACGGCATTGCTGGGAAGAGTCCATCTATAGAGCTTGATTTGAAATTCGGTGTAAATTAGATTAGCATAAAATCTGTTAGAAACCATCAAAGCATGTATGCGCTTTATGCTCCCTTTCAGTTTCATGGGACTGCTCCTCTGCTTTCCCAACCCTGCCAAGCTCCACATAAAATCCACTGTGTCACTGTCTTGTGCAGTGATCATAAGGTCTGAGCTACCCTCATAAAAATGATTTTTAAAACCCATTAATTGCACAGCACAAAATTGGTCCCTGGGTGCACATCCCCTTTGGCAGATGTTCCCCAAAGCTGGGGTCATGGTGCCCACAGACAAGAACATCACCTTGGCCTATAGGGCCAGGCAGGGCTCCCTGCTCTGTTAATGAGGGGGGTGTGCTAATGAGGGTAATGGGTTCTGCTAATGAGGGCAACCAGGCTGGGCTGACAAAGGTCAGGGCAGTGTGAGGTGAGACAGGAGTGAAGCAGCACCTAGGTGCTTCAGCCAGTGTCAGTGTGAGGTGTGGGCTAGGCTGAAGTCCTAGAGTGTGATGGGCCCCCTGTGGTGTCGTGGAGTCCAGGCTGTGGATACCCCTACGTGAGGTTTGGATGGGGAAATCCCATGAAGTGTCTGTTGACACCCACAGGTGCCTCCTTTTAGTACCTGGCTCTTAATCCTCTCGAGTATAAAAACCATGTCTGTGATAAGACAAAGAAATTTCCTTGGAGGAAAGAGAGGAATCCATGAGGAACATGGGCCCCTGATTCTGAGACTATAACCAGCCACAGCTGCTGTCCTGAGAACACAAAACAAAGCTTTTCCTTAGAGCCATTCTACTGCTTTGGGGCTTGGGAAGATGCTCTGGTGCATCGCTGAGGCACTTTTGTACCAGTGTCAGTGTAAGAACCTTGTGGTCACTTCTGTTAGATCCCTGCTCATCCCTGGTGTGGAGCAAAGTCTGGCCTGGCCTGGATCAGGAGCTCACTGTGCTGTGTTTTCCACACTTCCATCGCATGAGGTTTTGGGCTGCTACTGAACCATGACACTGCCCAGCACCGAGCACTCCTTTTCCTGTCCCTGCTCTTCCCCCTGCCAGGCTTACTCGGCCTCCCCAGGAGCTCAAACTCAATCAAATGCATCTCTTGTGCTAATAACTCACATCCCCAAGCGCTTTATTAGCTCTGAGGTGTGGGGCTGTAGTTCAAGAACTTGCTGGGAAGGGGTAGAGGTAGTAGCTGAGCTATTGAATTCATTTTAATGAGCCTCCCGACACACTCCTGCAGGTGCGCTCATGTCAGGTCTTTGGAGATGTTGTGCCTTTGTGACAGCAGCGCCCCGTGCTAAAGAGGATCCGTGGAGATAACAATAGGATGTCAAAATGAAGTGAAACAAGGGCAGGGCAATTTTATGGAGATGATATGACAGGAGGAAAGCATGAGGAGGGGGAGGGGGAAAAAGGGAATTTAAACTGTCAGTACAGATTTACTTTCCAATGTCAGGTAGAAGAAATGTCAGCACAACTGACTTGGCAATGTCAAGGTGATGGCAGAATGAAGTCCGATCAGCTCAGGAAGCATCTCAGACTTGGGCTGCAGAGATGAGCTACTGTCAGTAAAGATGATGTCAGGCTGATAATTATTTTGCATATTGTGGTTTAAGTAGGCTGTTGTTTCTGTGGAGGTAATTTGAATTTAGCACAAAGTAGGAGAAGGCTCGTTGGAAGATAAAAGCCTCCAGTTTCTGCCTGCTTTCTGTGGGAATGTCAGGAGCTTCCAACCCAGACCAGGAGCAGGAAGCCTGGCTTCCCTGGACACCATGTGCTGGCCCCAACAGATGGTGAGACAACAGTGCTCTGTTCCATACAAATGGGCTTTAGACAAGCAACCAGTGAGCTCCAAGAACAACTCGCCCCTTCCTCCTGAAATCTAGAAAAATACCAGGTGATCAAAAACAAGATAAAAAAGATTTGTGCTTCCCACCTGTCAGAACAAAAGCTTCTAGGTCAGGATTTCTCTCCTTTCTCCCTTCTGAGCTTTTCTAGCCTGCAGACATAACCTTATAGCACAAGAAAATAAGATTTAAACACATCTTAAATAAAACAACCCAGTTGCTATCGCATTGTGATTATCTGCACTGCTGCCAACAACCCGTGCTGGAGCCGGAGTCTCTTCGTACACCATAAATTCCCAGCTGCCTTAAGGAACACGTGCCTTCATCTATCTCTGAAGCCCGGCAAGGTCAGGGGAAGGCTCTTACTTTGCTTCATATCCAAAGCAAAATATGTTCAGTGCAAATAAATAAATAAAACAGCAATACCCACAGATTTTGTGAATAATTCAAGCCCTATTGTTGACAGTGACAGGAACGCAGCAGAGACTGCTGATTTGAGGATGTTAAAACAACCCAGGAGTGGTGACAGGGAGTTTATGAGCTGTATGAATCTGTCTGAGGTGGGGTCAGGTTGACAAATAGTTCCATTTCAGACAGAGCTATTTGGGGTTCAGATGTTTACAACAGTACTTCCATTCCATACAAACCATCACAGCTAAATTTTTCATATCCCTTAGTGGAGGCATTAATGCATCATTCCCCTCTACTCAGCTTTGGTGAGACCACGCCTTGACTGCTGTGTCCAGTATTGGGCCCCTCATACAAGAGGGACATTGAAGGGCTGGAGAGGGAACAGAGGTAGCTACCAAGCCAGTAAAGCATTTGGAACAGGTGTTGTGTAAGGAATGGCTGAGGGATCTGGGGCTGTTTAGTGTGGAGGAAACTGAGGGGAGACCTTACTGCTCTCTACAACTACTTGAAAGGAGGGAGGGTGGTCTGCTCTCCACAGTGGCACGTTATAGGATGAGGGCAAATGGCCTTAAGCTACACCAGGGGACATTCAGATTGGATGTCAGGAGGGATTTCTTTCCTGAAAGCGTTGTCAGGCATTGGAACAGCTTGCTCAGGAGGGCGGTTGAGTCCTATCCCTGGAGGTGTTGAAGAGAAGGGTAGGAGTTGTGTTGGGGGACAGGGTTTAGTGGTGCTGATAGGGCTAGCCTAGAAAAGGTTGGACTTTATGATCTTGAAGGTATTTTCCAATCAAAACTGTTGTATGATTTTATGATTCTAACACAAAACCCACTCCCATCATCTGTTCTTTCCAGCTAAAAAGCAAAACCCAAGGCAAATAGTCCGTCAGCTTTACATACTTCCACGTACAGCTTGTTGATTTATGCCGTTGTGACAGACACGGCATTTATTTCCAAATGTGGGCTCATAGGCAACATCCACGCTCTAAAATGAGGTGTCAGTTTTTATCACAGACAAAAAATTTATAGGTCAATTAATAGCAAGAGGCCTTTTTCTGCAGTAGAGAACAGAGCACTGATTAGGAACATTTATAACCCCTCCACTTGTAATTCCCAATATTGACAATACAGTCACACCGAGAACTTGACCCAGCGATTGAGTCAATGAAGTAGCCCTGTGAGCCCATTCACGTTACAACATTTAAGACACAAATCTCACTTCATACAGACACTTCACCACAGCTGTAAAAAAAACCCAGGAGAAAACACCCTTCCAGTCATGAAAGCCTGACATAATAGTATCTAATTTCACCCTCACTCAACAGCTAAAATGGGAAGGCAACCTTGAAAACCCTTTGGCATATGGAAAAAACAAGAAAGCTGGCACCCCACAATACACGACGTGGAGCTCTTCTGGGAAAATCCTAGCTGCTTTCCCCAGAATTGCTCCTACGCAGATCCAATGATATTGCACCGAATCCTGCTGTTGACAACAATGTTAAATGGCTCCCAGTGCCTGGCTTATCCAGCAGATCCAGCATGATGGCAGCAGTCCTGTGGACAGTGCCCAGATGAGGCAGTTCTCTGGTCCAGCTAGACAGCTGCTGGCTTCAATGGCACAGAAATCCACATCCATGTACATCCCTTGTTTGTGTCTTTAGGGCTCATTAGCATTATGATCCACAGACCAGGAAAGCGCAAACTGCAACAACAGAGCTCCCAACAGAGCTGCTTGTCAAGGCCACCCATCCAAACATGTGGGAGTTGCACTGCAAAGGCAGGTCCCTGTGACCATGTGTGACAGCACCAAAGTCTCCAAAGCTCTTCTTTTGCAGCTGACTTCTGCGAGCACTTTGCTTTGTGCATTGCTCAACCCTCTGCATCACCAAGGGTCTCTTCCACCTGCTGTTACCAATCTGCCTCTTAAATCCTCATCTTCTTGCCCAGCTATATGGGGAAATGGCTAGTTGCAAATCCCTTTTACATAATTTCAGTTGAGTGCTGCCATTAACTAATAAGAAACCCAGGGCGGGAAGTGCTGCATTAATAACACTGTCCACACAAGGCTCAGTTTTGCTGAAAGAGCACCAAAAATAACCCCCTTATAAATCCAGTCTCCCATATTCCCATGGCTTATGCCTCCACTCAACTTCAATAAGCCAGCAATGATATTGCATGCCTGGACTCCGTATCAGAGGGATCACTGGGGCTTGAGTAAAGTGGGAATTTAGCCAGCACCTACTTAATTCCAAATTCATTTAATATTTGTTGAGGGGGTATAGAGATAAGCCTTACAACATTACAAGTTAATCAAGCCAGGCACTAGTGAGGCATTTTTTTAAAACCCTTAAATCTAATAGAAGATTACTGCACCCAACCGTAGAAACAATTTCCAGCCTAAATTTGGCAAGACACATTAGTTTTATATTGAGCTAATTACTTCCAAGTGTCCAGGAAATACAATTCAGTAATTACAGCTGTATTAGTTGGATGCAAACTTAGCACAAGGCAGAGCTTATTTACCAGTGAGTCGGCAAGTCGCCCTGGACATCCTACAAAACTCAGCCCTGCTTCACTAACAGACTGGGCTGAAGGTTGAACCAAACTCAGGAACCAGAGGTGCTCACCACAGCCCTGGTTGACCATGTAAATGATCTGAAGTCTTACGAGAACCAACATGTGGGCAGAGTTGTGAAGCTTTGATCACAGAATCATTCAGGGTGGAAGAGACCTCCAAGATTATCCAGTCCAGCCATCAACCCACCTCCCCTCTGCCCACTAAATCCTATTTCCCAGGGCCACATCTTCTTATTTGAACCCCTCCGGTGACTCCCTCCTCCCTGGGCAGCCTGTTCCAACTCCTGATCACTCTGTCAGGAAAGAAATGCTTCTTTATGTGCAATATAACCCTCCCCTGGCACAACTTGAGGCCGTTTCCTCTTGTCCTTTCACAAGTCACCTGGCAAAAGGGACCAGCCCCCACCTCTCTACACCTTCCTTCCAGGTAGCCTTTACAGAACAAAAAGGTCTCCCCTCAGCCTGCTCTTCTCCAGACTAATCAAATCCAGTTCCCTCAGCCACTCCTGTCAGACCTGCCCTTCAACACTCAAGGTCGACGCCCTTTTTTTAGGGAGCTCAATCTCTCTTCGTAGCACTAACATACAGGTTTGATTTCCCAAAACACTGGGTTCCCAGCGCCTGCTGGTGTGATGCTTCTGGCTGTGCTGCTGCAGAAACTGGGTGAACATGCCGGTTCCAAGTTCTTCTCCATACCCAACAGAAAACATCTCTCACTAATCACAGGTGTCTCACTGTTCAAACCCCTCAACTTTCAAAAGCACTGTGTTTGAATTTACCATCTCTCTTACCCAACAGTTCAGAGGGATGTAGGGAGGTGAAACAACGTGATAAACCAGCCTCACTGAGCTCAGCTGAAAACCCATAGAGAATGGGCTGAGCTAGCCTTCACTACAAGCACAGCTCCAGTCCCTAAGAGCTTCCAGACCATCCCCACGCTCCACCATCTCATGAGATGTGTTCAAGACACAGTCTTGATGAGTTGCTTTTCTGCTGGCTGAAAACGGAGCTCACACTAATGAAATGAAGTTAAATCCTATCATCTGTACACCCCACAGGAAAGACACTCCATCACCATTGTCAGGAGAAAACCCATAAGCCAAGCAGCAGGCACAGCAACCTCCGCTCCCCGTCATGCTGCTCCGACAGCGCTTCGCTCAGCTTATGGCAGAAATGGGTTCGGTAATGCAGCAGGGGAAAAACACGCCATGAGACAGCATTTCCAGTTCAGTATTCTCCACCCCCACAGTTTGCACAATAATTAATAACCAAAGCTGTTAATGTTTAAATGATCCGCATTCTCCAGTGTAGCCAGCAGTGCCTCAAGAGGCTTTCCACTGGGGCTAGCATGATTAACTGTGTGGATGCCTGAGGATACATCCTGCTTAATGGATGGAAGGACACCTCGGTACATACAGACTCCATTTAGGAACTCTCTTAAATCTGAATTGGCTTCACAGAGCATGTAGAGATTCCTCAAGTCTGAGTAAGTGTCCCTGTTTTACTCAAGGGTTAAAGGAGTAAAACAGTTTTCCAAAGTGCTAGTAGACGTTACCTATTAGCTCTTCCCCACTCTGATTGTTTCCTTCCAGGACACAGAATGAAAAGTATCTCCAACTCTTCACAGCAAATGGTTATTCCAGGGAAAGCAGACAGGGTTCAACTGGCTACAGGGAAACTGGGCAACAAGCATAGGGAATCTTCTTCTAGCTTCAGACAGTACTAGAAACTAAATCAATCCCAAATGCAGCTCCAGGACTCTGGGTTTCTGTTTATTTGCTTAAGTCCTTGGGAACCTTTGCAGTTACCAACACACTTGTCAGCACTTAGAGCAGGAGAAAATATTTTAGCATGTAATTATAATTTTGATAATCAGCAGTTCTTCCTGCTCTGGCTTCTCCAGCTCCTCCCTGCCACTGCCCCATCCCAGGACTGGTAGAGACCAAGGAAGCTTCTCAGACCAAACCAATTTCTTAAATTTTTTTTTAACCTTAATTTACAAAGAGCAGGGGGTGCAGAAGTTCATTCTGCCTGTGTGTGTTTGCCCATCTGTCCCATTCTGAAACTCACTCATTTCAAGCAAATCTGACAGCAGGGCAGAGGTCTCAGCAACACCAAGTTCCCCTAAGTTCAGGAGGAGATCACAGCCACAGAGCAAGGAGGCACCTGGCTCCTCTCACCTCCCACAGCGAGGAAGGCTGGCGTGTTAGCTCACACCTCATTAGACAGTACAAACCCACAGAGGAAATCAATTACAAGATAAAGGTCCATCGGAAACCGCCTTCAATCATCCTGCTGCTCATGCAACTGCTTGATTCTTAATTCTTCTGACAGCTAGATAACAAGGGCCCATCCTCAGGCAACAGCAGAGTAAACACATCAAGACCCACAAAAGACATCCTTGTCTCCTGTTCAACCGTGGCCTTGCATTGAGAGGGAGCAAAGGCAAAGCATTATTCAACTGGTCACCAGGTACCAACAAGAACAGCTGGACCTGAAGGACTTGCTCTTTAACGGTTGGATTTAGAGCCACATGCTCATGAACATGAACCCAACATGGATGTTTCCCTCACCAGCCAGAGTTCACTCAATTCAAACCAATACACCAAAGCTCAAGTCATTCAAGCCAGTACTTTGGAATCACTGAACATTTCCTGGATATATTGGTCTCTCACTCCTTTTCTTTATTACTTTAGATGGCAGGAACACACTTAAGATGAATACTTGTGTTTGCACTGCTAGGCTATGCAGGAATAGCTGTGGCCACAGCAGCATGTCCTCTACACACCCAGCTGAGGAGCAGCTTCCCCTGACCTGGCCACCCATGAGGTGAGCTCTCAACTCAGACCTGACAGATTTCTCTAAACAACCAGACAAGGAACAGGAGTGGCTACACTTACAGGAAACATTTAAAACAAAACAAAACCCAACAAAAAGCAAAATAACCCTGAGTGCCTCACTAACAGCTGGGTTCTTTCTTTTTCAACTTAGGGATCCATTTCTTTACAACAGAGGCTTCATTCTTCAACAAGAGACTTCAAATACATGGAAAATCTGAACCAGACCTATTGCACCAGGCTACAGTTTCCAGCAGAATGGTTTAACAGGATCTTTGAAGAAGTGCTTCAAATACTTCATTCCTACCATTCCTTTCCCTTCACAGTTCTGCTCTATGGATAGATGCCTGGGAAAAGGGTAAAATCAAATCCACAAGGATCAGTCAGATACTTGTGACTGTGTCACATGTTCTGTGTTACCTGCAGGGCTGCAGTTGATTCCTTTCTGTGTTTTGTAATGGACCTTGCACTTGTCCTTCAAACAGCCCAGACTAGCAATGTCCCACCACCAAGATGTGAAGCTGCAGAGGAGCCAGGACTGACCACGTTCTAAATCAGGGCTGGCAGGTCAGACTGGCAACATAGACAGTGTAGCTCCACAGCTTATAGATAAGTTGGGCCTGTATGTACAAGTGGTGGAGGCATCAGTGACTGCCTTTCTATCTTCCTGTAAGGCAGCTAAGAGTGCCTCTCCTGCGAAAGATAATAACTGGCAGGTAAAATTTGGTAAATACCTCCTCTAATGAGGGAGACAAGCAAGATCCCTGGGCAGCCAGCAACATCTCCCTCCACTCTCACCCTTTCCAGGATTGGTATATCGTTACCTTTCAGACTGCATGTGTGAAACCATCGCCTTCCCAACTTCCAGCTGAAATTTCTGGGGACAAAAGAAGACCATTCTTGAAGCGCAACAGGAAACAGGCAAGTTTCAGACAGATGAATGTCTACTTTGGGAAACTCAGGATACAGCAGTTTGAATTGGAAGTCTTGGGCATTTCTTCCCAGATTTACAGTTTACAGGCATCACAGAATGTTAGAGGTTGGAAGGGACCTCTGTACATCATTTACTCCAACCCCACTGTCAGAGCAGGTTCTCCTACAGCAGGCCACACAGGAACATGCCCAGGCTGGACAATCTAAGACAAAGAGAGTGCTCACAGAGCCAAATTTCCTCTTTCAAGCAGCCTCAGTGAAGAATTGTGTTAAACCATCCTCCAATTTAACACCTGCACCAGCTCATGCTCTCCCAGAGTACCAAAGTACATAAGTGTAATCAACATAGATGGCCTCAGGAATCAGCACTACTGCCATACCCATTACCTATAAATAAAGCTCATTTGTGAGCAACAATGACTAACTTAATTCTTCTGCTCTTCAGTGTAGTGAAGGCATTAGAATTGGGCCACCAGCTGCATTCTGAGAAGCTGTATGTTCAGCATCAGGAGTGACCCTAACTGCCTGAAGGCAAACTGCATATCCTCAGCAAAATCCAAGATCTAGATTAAGAAACAGGGGCATCTCTAAGAGCTCTGCCTAAATCAAAGTCAGGTTCTCAATCACACAACGTCATTTTTCAAAGGTTCGATACGGATTCACCCCAAAGAATGTGCTCGAGCGTCTGGAGTGGGAGGGCTGGGGAGGGAGATTAATGCAATTCAGGGTGGGAGGATCAGGAGATGAACATCTGATACAGGTGGAGAATCCACAGCTTAAACACATTAGTCTCGAGGAACCTGCTCAATAACTAGTAGTACAAATTGACTTTAAGAGACATCTCAGCTGGCACATGTATTCCCTGCTGAACAGTGATACCTATTCAAATGATCAAAACCTGCCAGTTCTTAAATTCAGGATAAATCCCAGACCTTAGAAACAGGCAAATGCCAAAAAAAAAAAAAAAGTTCAAAAGCAGGAAGGCAGCAAATGTTCCTCTCAGGACCAATCTCTCTGATATGCCTCAAGCTTGCTAACAGCATTCTAATGCCACAGGCATGTTCCTTGCCTTTGCCCTCATATTTTACTTCAGCAGAGCCCTGTCCTAATAACTGATTACAAAATACCAAACAAGCTGCAGCAGCATCTCGCTAGCTGCTGGAAGATTTCAGTCCATGGAAGTGCCACACCAAACCAACTCTGGAGAGATGGGCTGTAACAAGCAGAAATAGGAATTTTGCAGCCAGATAGGAATATCCTACTGAGGTCCATTCCTCACTCCCAGAAAGTGCAAAAGTCCTCTCACGAAATCAGGGCTATACCATGTACCTTTGCTGTAGAATCAAACAACTCCTTCACATCTAAAGTGGACATTACCTTTCACCCACGACTCCCTTCCCAGTGAAGGAGGAAGCAAAGTGCCAGCTCCCATCCCATGGCCAGGCTCAGTAATATAAAACCAAGTGATCTGCAAAGGATGACACATTCATGTTCACCAAGAGGAGCCTTGGTTAAGGCAGAGAGCATAGATACGTCCCAAGGTCAGCACTGAATTCCAGCCACAAACCGCCAGAGAAAAGAACCTGACTGCCCAAAGGAAACCCCAAGGTGCAGTGAGGTGAACAATGCTAATGTACCCTCAAATCACCGGGGCAGGAAATACAAGGGATGAACTCTCAAGCAACAAAAAATAAAATACCCTTGCAACAGAGAGTTTGATGTTTGCATGTCTCAGTGGAAACCAACTGTCTGCAATACACAGGATTCACTGCAAACATTGGCCTCCTTCCCAACCCATGCAGTTTGATCTTTCAGCAATATACAATCTTATTATAAAAATTCGCCCAAAGATTTTTTGGGACCACTGTTCACTTAAAAAAATTTCACAAGTCCTCATTTTCACAGGAATAACCCACACAAAATCACTCAGCACTTCCTTACAGGCATTCAGAAAACAAAACCCAACATCCAGAAGAGACACCAGAGTCCTGCAGCAACATCAGCAGTACCTTCAACCCAGAGTAAAGCTTCATGTCCCTCCCCCGCTCCCTGCTGTTTGCCCAGCACAGTGCAGGATACATTTGGAGCAGGGAACAATCCACCAAGACCATTGTCCAAACACAGAAGCAAACCAAACTTCTTCCTCACCCAAAGGATAACAGTGTCATTGCAAATTTGCCCCTCGGTCATTGCTTGTTTCCAGGCTGCAAAATGTTCTCCACCTGTGGCAAGGAAGATCTAAGAGAGTGTTCAAACACCAGTTCTTGAAAGATTCAGGGTGGATAGGCATCCAAACACCTAGATCACAGAATCAGAATCATACAATGTGTTGGGTTGGAAAAGACCTCCAAGTCGTATCTAGTCCAGCCCCGCCTACAACAAGCAGGGCCATCTCTAACCAGAAGAGATTGCCCAGAGCCCCATCCAGCCTGACCTTGAATGGCTCCCAGGGATGGGGCATCCACCACTTCTCTAGACAATCTGTTCCAGGGGTCCACCTCCCTCATTGTAAAGAGCTTTTCTCTAGCATCTGTCTAATCCTGCTCCGAATAGAATGCACACTCCAAAGAACAGTGTGACTTCCCTACATCAGCATCTTCCATTACAAATTAATACAAGGTACAAGTGTGCAAAGCTTCAGCACCTGAACCCCCGTGCCTGCAGCAGCTGCACAACTGAAAGTATTCACGGGCTGCTGTTCTTTCAGCAAAGTCCGCTCCAGTCCTTTGCATGAGACAGACAGTAAAGTCTAACTTCATTTGCATCATACTTGCCAAGCTCTGTGAACTGGGAATTAATAACTCCACTACTATCACAGTACAGCCAGGTTTACTGAGTTCACTCCAGCAAGTTTCAATGCACAGAGGTCAGATGCAATTTTAATGAGCAGATCTACTGTTCTATTTACTTTAATATCTTTATTGTCCCATCAAATTTATAATAATTAAGCATATTCTAATTGCAATGAATTAAGCAGAACCTCCTTAAATGCATTCCCCGTTATTTTATTATCTATTAAAATTAATGTAATTGATTGTAAAATATAATATCTGCTGTGTACTCATGTCTGTTCCCATTATTACACAAAGGTCGACTGAGGCCGGGGACAACTACAAAGATTCCCAGGGTATTAGAAAGTCTGTAACAACCTATTTTCTTTACTGATCCCTCTCACACAGGACCATTTAATGCCTCAGTTTTCCACAGCCAGCAGCAGATCTGGCTGTTGAGGGCTCTACAGGGAGCCGACAGGTAGCAACAGGTACAAGCAAATGCACACTTTTCTTGTCTGGCAGCAGCTCTCAGCTGTGGACAAGGTGTATTGGCTCTAACTGAACAGAAAATGGGTAGAGATGGGATCCACCCCAACTTCTCACCTCAACACACAGTGGTCTGCTTTTATTTCCAGTCTAGACTCCCCACTGGCTAGCCGAGAGGAGTGATTTCCTAGGAATACAGCACTTTCTCACTCTGGCTATCCTGTGCTCTCTCATACCTGTCACTTTCCATCACGTGCAGACTCTGTGCTTTCACAACTACACAGCCACCTCCTGCTATGCTCTGGCAGGTCTGCTGCCCCACAGCCTGGGTGTTTTCTCATCAGTTCTCTCTCTTCACTTGCTAAAAGCATCAGAAAATAACCCCAAAAGACCTTATATCTCTGTAAGAGCAAATAGGAGCTGGTGGAATCACAAAGGGAACACAAAAAGCACATGACCTTGGGGACTTGCCACAGGGTCCTACCAGGGGAAGCAGTCTGACGCCCACTATTTCCAGTGAATGACAAAGAATGGTGCTTCAAGCAGTAAGAACCAGACTGAACATCAACAAATAATAAACTCATCAGCTCTCTGAAGAATTGGATGGTTTTCTGCGGTCGGAAGGAACCTTCTGCTTCACTTTACACACCTTGGTATCTGTGTTACTCGCCAGGTCAGAGAAAAGAACTGGAACAAATGTCACCCCCTGGACTAGTCCCGCATTTGCTTTTCCTATTTGGAGGGTATCTTGGGAGAGAAGGATCTAGAAAATGAACTGTCAAGAAGGATGCTGTGATCTCTGGGAAAGCAGTTACAAGGTGAGGATTCATGTGCCTGAGCCCAAGCAGAACACAGTGGACAAGGACAGTCTGAGCTGCCTGACTGCAGAGCCCTGACCTCAAGGTCTTCATGGACATGAAGAGGCAATCCATAATCATCACCCACAGCCCCTGAACTTCTGAAAAGCTTCAGGATGGTGCCCACAAAAACTCTCATCCCATTGACTCACTGGACATGCAGTTTGCTTTCCTTATGCTTCAGCTTCCTTTGCCATGGTTTTGTGGGGGCCTGGTGGAGGTGGTTTGGCTGGTGAATTCCACCAGCCAGACACACCGCAAGCCTTTCAGTCCATGTTTCTGCACCACCAGCCACAACAGCCCAGCAGACCCCAATGTGACTCAGCCAATTCAGTTCTGCGTTGCAAAGCACAAAGTGATTAGGGGATCCTCAGAACCACCTGGTTTCCCTGAGCATTTGAGGGCACTGGAGACAAGGCTTGATGTGTCTGATATTAATTCCTAATTTGCATCCCCAGTTAATGGCAGCCACTGTAATTATGGCCCTATGCAGATTGCAAGCCCTTTTAGCACTTGTCAGGCTGCCTTGCTCTGAGCCTCTGCGCTGCTTTTCTCTCACCGACATGGCTCTCCGCTGAAATGTTCTTTTCTCTGTCAGCTTTGGGGCGTAATTCGAGCTGCTACCCATCGCAATCAATGAAAGTGAACTTCCCCTGTCCCACAGGGCCTCACCATGAGTGCTCCAGCGTGGGAGGTGGTGCTTGGCGGCTCTGGCAGCTCTGCTGCAGCCAGCCATCAGCTCAGCTCCACTCCTCCCCGAGATGCCGTGTGCTCCCCAGCAAGTAATTTCTCTGGCTGAATCGCCTGCTCCCCGCAGGAACTAAACAGCAGTTACATCACAGCCATCTCGCAGGGAAGGCAGGCGATCTGCTTACTCAGAGCACGGGGGTTATTTTTAGACTCTTTGGAGGAGGCAGGGGCTATATAAATAAAAAGGCTGCTCTGAGGCTGAGTAAGCACCGTGCCTGCGTGGCTCCTGCTATCGCGGTGACTGAACGATTCTCTGCCTGGAGTGGGAGCCCCCAGCAAACACTTCTTGTGTGCAGCACAGGGATGTGGGAACGTTACTGGAGATGCTCTGCCTCCAGAGCTGAATACAGACACAGACTCTTATCTCATGTGCAGAGCTAGCACCAAGGGTCACAGTGCTTTCAAGGAAAGAAATCAAACACCACAGCCCTACACAACAGGAGGATCCCAGAGGAGCCTTCATGACTCAGGCTTTTTCTGTTCCAAAACACACGTTCAAGGAGCCTTTCAGCATCTGGAGTGATCATTCTTTTAGGCAGTACCTACACCATCTCCTCATGCAGTCCCCTCTGAGAGCAAGTTCCTGTGGGGAAAGGCTGAGAAGGGCTGGTGGACTCTAAGCTGCTGAGCTGAGGGCAAGGTCTGTACCTTGAGGAATCTGATGCTGACAGCTTAACTTTTAGCTGACACCCTGATCAAATCTCCTGGGTGGTTTCTGTTTGCTTGTTGGTGCTCCTCCTTGCTTCATTCTGCAGCAGGAGGTACAGCTGTTCTTCAACACCTCTATCAATTGTGGAGTAATAACCTGGGCAAGAGCAGGTTGGATTCTAACTAAACACTCACTATTTCATCTGCCCTACAAAAGAACAAATACATAAAGTAGCTGGAAATGTTATCCCAGCCTGCAGTTACTGCCCTGCTGTGAATCCTGAGCACAAAAAGACCAATAGTTCCCATTTATGGGCTTAGACTTCTTTTTTTCTCTCCTTCAGCTATTCCTCACTCTCCTCACCGCAACTTCATCCTTTCAAGTGTCTATCCCAGCTAGACAAACCTCGAAACAGCAAATCTCTGCTTCCCATCCAAACAGGCACAGTTTATTGTTTAAAGCATTAGAATTCTTCTGAGCCAGAAATAATTCACTGTTGTCAAAAGGAGTAGGCTTGGGAGAATATGTGGCGCTATGCAGGATCCCCAGCAGGCTGGGACATCATAGCATTGCCCATGTCTTGTTTCACGTCACAGATGAGCTGGTACTCTCAACTGTCCTGCTTCTTGTGCAGAGTCTCAGCCCTTCAGACTTCTGCCACAGCTCTTGCAAAATTCACAGAATGACAGAATGTCAGGGGTTGGATGGGACATCTAAAGATCCTCTCATCCAACCCCTTACCAAAGCAGGATGTCCTATGACAGGTCACACAGGGCTGCATCCAGGTGGGTTTTGAAAGTCTCCAGAGTCAGAGACTCCACAATCTTTCTTGGCTGCCAGTGCCAGAGCACTGTCACCCTCACTGTAACAAAATTTTTCCTTAATAACCCTTTCCAATGTTGCAACTTTTTTTTTTGGTAGGTTTTTATGGCACTGGCCAACCCTACTAGCTGTGTTTAGTTAGGCTGGAAACAACAAGGAGTGGTTCTTGCTGCATGTCCAGCAGTTTCCATGTCACGAGTGATTCACACAGCCAGAGATGATTCTCCCAAACAGTCAGTGCAGTTCTTCATTCTGCATGAGTGGGTGCTAGGAACTCTCATACATGCCCTTAGCATGTTCCCTAACTGCAGTTCCCTTAGCCAAAGTCTCTCTGTCAGAAAGGCTCCAGTTGGGAACTCTTTCAAGACAATCATTAAGCACAGGCATCAATCTTTCTGAGAGTCAAACCTACATTTTGAACTCAAGTCACTGATGGTTCCAGTCCAAATTTACAGCAGTTCCAAGCTTCCATAAAAGGGAAAAAAAAGCTTGCAATAAAATTAATGATCACTCGTGTTTACATTTCTGTTGGTGCATTTCAGCAAGTAAGATTAGAGTCACATATTCAGAAGTTGAGACACATTATTCACTACTGCTATCAGCTCAGGACTGCCTTACGTTTCTAGTCCTACACTTCAGTGTACAATTGCACCCCTTACACAGAGCCATTAAAACAACAGCCACAGGGGACAGACTGATAAGCAGAAACAGACCGAGACAAGTCACCACTAGATGTGTCACCAGCACCTCGAAACACCCATTCAGCAACTCCAAGCTTGGCTGTGCACATCTTGTGGCACAGAGAGAAGACAGCTGCTCCTGTGCTCCTAAGTCAGACAACGAGAGCTCCTCTGATACACAGCCATGGTCCAAAAGCATCTAGCCAGGCAGCAATTCCTTGACATCAGAAAAGAAGGTGGCATTCAAACCAGCTCTGTCCATCTGGAAACAGATTTTTGAATTTCTAACTAGATATTCTGTTTATCCAGGAACAGGATGAGATTCTATTTGCACAGATCAGTGTACCAATGAAACCAGTGTCCCCTTTTCACAGAATCACAGGGTTGAAAAAGACCTCCAAAGGGCCTCTAGTCCAACCCTCCTACAACAAGCAGGGCCTTCTCTAACCACAACAGATTGCCCACAGCAATAGATGGAGGAATAGGGCTTCCACATCCTCTTGGGGCAGCCTGTTCCAGGGGTCCCCCATCCTCAGATTGAAGAAGGTTTTCCTCATGTCCAGACTCAATCTGCCCTTTTCCAGCTTCAAACCAGGACCCTTCGTCCTATCATTCACTGTCCTTGGGAAGAGTCTTCCCCAGCCTTCTGACAGCCCCTTTCAGGGGCTGGAAGGTCACTGTAGGGTTCTTGATTTTCATCCTCTTTTTATCCTAGGAGTACCTGTCCCCCCATATAAAGCCCCACCAGAATGCAAGGGTGCCCATGGTACTTAGCAGAGAAACAAGCCGGTTCTCATTACAGACATTTTAAACTGCTGACAAGCTCCTTGACTTTAACTCGGGGAGCTCTGATTCACACTCAATGGCCACAAGTTTTATAGTATCTGAACGAGGTGTCCCTCTGAGCAAGAGAGGAGAGGGAAGGATTAATGACTGCTCGCATGAATTATTCAGCAATCTTTGCCATTTCAGAAGGAAAGACGCTGGGCAGTTGAGACCAAGAAAGAATATAAATATTCCCTTATTGATTCACAGACTATTTGTTCATTCCTCCAACAGTGAAGTACATGAGAGAGAGCAAAGCCTTCTACACCTGACATAAATCATCTCTATTTCTTAAAGTGCCTCTGCTCCTGCTCCTTTCCCTGCAAATACTAAGGCAAATGCACTGATAGAACTTAAATCTATTTTTATAAACTTTGTTAGAAGGAGGTCCTGACCTCCTGGGATAGGATACAGACCCTGTTATTTGAAAATATATCCCAGTTTGGCAGAAATTCATTCTTCAGTTCTCACCATGCACCGCCAGAGCTAACTGTGCGCCTTGGTTAGTTCAAACATTGGACAGAGAACGAGGCACAACTGTATGATGAAGATAAAATCCTGGCAACCGGCCTGCTGGCTTCCAGGGAGCTCAATAGCTCCTTGAATCACAGTGAAAACTGAAGAGCTTCAGACTGGGGGATGCTGATGTTCTTCATTCTGTGGAGTGAGGAAAGGATTGTATAGAAGACAAGAACGGTTTTCTTGGTCATAGTGTTTCATTGCTGTTCAAGAAAGCAATCCCCTCTACCTGACACACACTCCTGTGTAAACTGGGGAAGCTCACTTAGTGCTTCTCCCCCAGGTTTTCCTTGTAAGATGCTTAGGAAAGAAATGTCCTCCTATACAGAGCAGGATGGTGATGCTGAATCACCAAAGTGTGACAACCAGCAGAGTGAAATTAAATCAGACTGGGGACTAGATATTGCTGGTGGAATTCAACTCAACTGAGTTCAGCCACACAAGTCAGTTTCCACTGCCAAGGGAGTGAGGCTCTTCAGAAAGACCTCTCTTTCATCATCACCTGGAAGAACCCACCCTCTGCAAGTCCTTAGCTACACAGGAACACCAGCCTTTCTATGGCCAAACTTAGGCAAGACAAATTCCACCTTAAATAACCAGGACCGAAGGAATGACTTTCTGGCCCTCAACCCACAGAATACAAGCAGAGGTACTAAAAGCCACTGCAGCTGCCTGTCTGCCTGTTGGCTCAGGTGGCAGCACTGAGTTTCCTTGGAGGAAATCACCAACTCTTCATAGCAACAACAGGATGAGGCCACATAATAAAACTAAGCTCATGTCCTGTGTGCAGGCAGCTGGGGTTTAAGAGGAAACCTCAGCTTCCTCTTCCTCACCCTGTAGGACTTGGCTTTGCAACCTCAGCCTTCCTGAAAATGGAAAATGTGTCTTTATTTTTTCTCCCCAAGAGAAACGTTTTTAAAATTGCACTTTCAGCCTGTGAAAGTTTGTAATGGCACGACCTCTATTATCAGTGGGAACAGAATGCAGAACATCCTAAAGCAAACCTTCTAAATTGCAATATTTATCCATTCAAAGAACCAATTAGGCAGGCTGCGGGTTATAAAACCACTGAATTACTATTTCCAGTTAAACTTGAGGACATTCATTACAATGTCATTATCTCAAGGAGGGTTGGAGCTAATATCATCATAAACCTGTTCTGTGCATCTTACAAAAGTCACCCCTCAGCCCTGCAAATCCCAGGCAGCAGTGAGTCCTTGGATCCTTCCAGCCTCTCCCCCAAAGACCAAAACCCCAGGCAGCCTCTGCACCGTCAGAAGAAAATTCACTTCTCTATGATTTTATCTCCCACCTAATTACAGTTGAAATAATATAATAAGATTTGTGCTCCCTGTTCGAGTCTGATATATTTAATAGATTTTTCAATATTGGTTTATCCAGCTATGTCAAACTGACAGCCCCACTTAATGTTAATCAGAGGTTGTGTGTGAGCATCAACGTTCAGCTCTGTAGAGCTCAATGGAATTATCAGAGTTGCGAGACACCGTCGATATGTTTTGATCTCTGTGTCAAATGAATTTGGTTACTTGTTAATTTTTCCCTTTATGTTTCACTGCTGTTTAATTGTTTTGTCATCTGCGTGTATGCTGCTCCATCTAATTGCAGCACTGGATGCCAAAGCACATCAGAGGACACAGTGTGCCACTCGCTGTCACAGGAGATCAGATATTTCCTTCTTCCCTACATACCAGCAGCACGCAGTGTGCATGTACCTGGGGAAGTCCAGCTTCAGGTTCCAAGGAGATGTTAAAAATCATTCTGACAATTCTCCAAGATTGCTCAGCTACTAAAAAATACGATTACAAAACCCGCAGGGCTTAGGCATTGTTTAGCGAGAATTATCCAACCTAAACCTGAAGTTCATCAGCCTATGAACCCCACTGCTCACACAAGTCAGACCCTGGAAAAGGCTGCCCAGGGAAGGGATTGCGTCCCCATCCTGGGAGATGTTTAAAGGTGCTGAAAGATCTGGTCTAGTGGTGAACTTGGCAGAGTTGGGTTATAGGTTGGACTTGATGACCTGAGTCTTTTCCAACCTGAATGATTCTATGTTCCCATGAAAGGCAAGGATAGCTTGAATTCTTGTACAGAGCTCATCTTTCAATGTTCAAAACCCATAGCCAAATACAAGAGGCTGGATGGAATCCCCCCTTTCCCAGCACTGCACAACTTCCTGAAGCTTATGTTACACAGACTATTGGTGAAGCAAAGCCACGGCAAAACAAGAGTTTTCTAAGCATATTTGTTCTAGAAATAAGAGCTGACCGGCATCAAAACAACTCTGACCCCCCTCCCGGAAATTATTGTCAATGCTAATTTAGGGGTCTATTCTAATTGCACCAAACCAATTCCCATTCTCTGTGAACTTTAATTAGAGCATGATCACTTCTTGAACCACCCGCAGTGTAAATCCTGAAAGCAGTGTGATGGAGTGACAGTAATTTTTCCTTCTCTAATTTAAAAGTCTCCCAACAGGTTGATTCTGTTTTTAAATGAGACTGATTTCTTCAGCTGACATGATGCTTATTAAGGTTACCTGGAGTCCTGCATTTAGAGTCCTATTTTGTCAAAATTCAAGATGTGGAAACAGATTTTGGGCTGTTGACATAGAATCACAGAATTATTGAGGCTGGAAAGGACCTCTGAGATCATCCAGCCCAGGACCTAGCAGCACCCTCTCCAGGCTAAACAACCCCAGCTCCCACAGTACAACCAATCCAGATGCCCAGCATGCTGTGAACGGTGTCTGGACTGAAACACTATCAGCACTCTGAAGCCAGTTCTCCAAACTGGGCCCATCACACAGTATGTCATACTTTCAGTTAAACAAACTGGCAATAGGAAGCTGTAGACAAAGCAACTGAAAGACAATCCTGTTTGATTCGCGTCACTGTCAGTACCCTGAGAAGTGTCAGACAAGCCAACACATGGTCTATCCATCACAAGGCTCTCTTTGGATTGACTGACAGATTGTACGAGGCATTTGCAGTCAACTTGGGCTTAAAATATTGTCAGTGGCTTTTTAAAACTTACCTACTGTGGCCTGCTTTGTTTAGGCTCATGAATAGTCCTACATACCCATTAAATATACACTCACCTCTCACCACCCCATGGAATCATCATCACAGAATGTACTGTGTGAAAGAGACCTCCGAAGGTCATCCAGTCCAACTCACTCCCCCACAGTGATCAGGGACATCCTCAACTAGATCAGGTCGCTCAGAGCCCTCTCCAGCCTCACCTTGAATAGCTCCAGGGATGGGACCTCAACTCCCTCCCTGGGCAAGAATTTTGATGCAACATCTGAATGGCCAGAGCAGCTCAGGGCCAGCCATCTCAAACTTGTTATCTGAAACTAGTCAACTCTTAACATTAGTTTTGTTTTTTTTTACTTTGTAGGACAGTTGATGGGGTAAAAAGAGATGGGAAATCAGGTGGCTGGATTTGGGGGTTGCACATTTTCTGCCCTAGTTCCAATTCTGAGCACATCCACAGCCCTGACATCTGTTTTTCAAATGATCACTAAACACACAAACTCATTTTCCCCAAACAACCCTTTCTCTAACAACCCACTCCAGCAAACCCTGTGAGTGCAGCAATGGTTAGAGCAGAAGGATGATGCTCAGAAAAGCCAAATACAAGCTGCTGGCTTGGTCCTGCAGATGACCAGGCGCTCAGATAACTTGGTCCCAGAGTGAACGTCGAGTGTCAGGGAATGCCATGTTTTGTTTTCTGGGAACACCACCAACACCACAGACAAACAGCACTAGATCTCAGATGAGGAAAACTAAATCACATTTTAATTGTGTAGCCTCTGTCACCATTTTCCAAAATCATGGCAGGAGGAGGAGGGAAGCTCAGAGGGAACTGCCTTCAAAAAGCTTCAATCCTTGGAAAATTTGTGAGATTTTGAGTTCAACCAGCAGTGCTCAAACTGGACAGTTCAAAACAAAGCGTTACTTCTAACCACACTAGCCCCAGGGCTTTTCTCTCCAGCTTTATTCTTAGGCACAGCTCAATCAATGCCAAATCCCAAACTGTTATCAGCAGCTCTCACAAGGTTTTGCTGTTTTACTAAATCACCCTTTAGACTCTCCCTCTCCATCACTCACTCAGTGGTATCTCAGAGCCACATTCTGGGAGCAGATCTGCAGTAATGCCACCCCAAGAGATGCCAAACAAAACCCATCCCCACTGGCTCTCCCAGCTGCTGTAGCACATAACTTAGAAAAAAAAGAGGAGGTGCAGTGTCTCTGCCACAGTTATCAGCTATGTGCTGAGCGGCAATAAAGGGGTTTGCTCTCTGCAGGATGCAGAGCTCCTTGTGCCCACATGTCCAAGCATGGTTGTGGCTGATTTTGCAAGGGTTGCTGCAAAGGTCATGAACGGGAGGACTGCTGCACAGCCAGCACATCTTAACCCTTCCTCACCTCTACTGGCAGCAAGCACCTATTTTTCTCAGACAAACCTATATTTTTATGTCCTAGGTGAACACTCATTTTTTTTCTCCCTTAACAAAGCAGGAGGCAGCTCTCCAACAGGAGCACTATTTTGCTGACTGCTAAATTGGAATCCACTCGTGGCACGCTGCACGCAGAGAACGGTCTCCTTGGGAATAAAACCACTACCCACTGCTAGCCTGGGAAGTGACATGCACAACAAATATTTTTAAAACTTTCCCCTGATGCAGGTGTAACCCTTTTTATAGCAAATCTGTTATAAATCACAACCACCCTTCTGATCACAGGCATTTGTGCAGCTGAAAATTGTCACCCTCCCACTCCCACTGTGTCCTGGGGTCTCTCCTCAATCCATTGCACAAATAAACTTTTTTCCACTTCCCAGCTTTGCAGGAGATGGTGCCTGATCTCCACCAAGAGCAAAGCTTGTGTGGCCACAGCAGGTCTCTGCTGCACCTGCAGCCCTAAGCACCTGCTATTAGGGGACATGACACGGGGTCTGTTCTGAACTCTGAAGTCAATAGAATGCTTTCACTTTGCATTAATAGGGCTGGGGTCAGCTGTTACACAAACAGATCAATAATAATACCAGTAATTGCAGGTGCTGACCAAGCGTGGACCTACGCTGTCAAGAGGTACAAGCCGATTCCACAGCGCACAGCAACATCGCCTCTCCTTGAGAGTCCACGTGGTAGATGTGCACCCACAGGACCCCAGCAGATCCTATCTCACTGTGCTTCAGAGGCCTGAAGTGACTCAGTGTGTGACCAGCAGTGTTGGGCAAACTCAGCAGTGCCCCTTCCTTCTTTGGTCAAGAAGCTCAAGACACAGCAGTTCCCATCCCAGGAGCCAGCCCAGGATTAAACATGCCTGTGTGCTTCCAAATCAAAAGGCAGCAAGAAGCCCCCTCTTGCTCCTGCGCCTTGTTTTACTCAGTGTCCTTTGTAGTATTTCTCAGAAGACTTAAAACAAAAAAACCCCTATTCACTGAACTTCCTTTCTCCATTGGCTCTTTTGCATTTAATGAACAAGGGTTTACCTATTTGTATTTCAAATGGAATTTGCAATGAACACGACTGTATTTAATTCCTCCTTATTACATTTGCAACATCAAGGGACAGCGGTGCAGCTGCTCAAGTAGGTTTGCTAGAGAATCAGAGAGCAGGGAATGGAGCTGCTCTTGAAGCTACTGACAAATCACCCACGGTTCATGCTCGCAGGACAAGGATGTGGAGATGGGGATGCTACCAGAAGGGACACAGAGCTGTACTTTTTCTCCAAGCAGTATTTCTACCCTCAGTTGTTCAGAATGGTACCTTAAACCCACCAGTGTTTCCTCTGTTTTCTAACCAAGAAGGATCCTCCACACTTACACACCCAGAGTGCTGTTGGTGTGTATGTGCTGTCTTTTTTCCCTATTAATCAGAGCTCAACCTTCTCTCTTCCTCCTGTGGGACAGGGCCAGGTACATCACAGCCTTCCTAATGAGCACCATGACTCTGCTTTTTCAAACAATAAAATGATAGCATCACGGAACGGTAGGGGTTGGCAGGGACCTCTGGCAATCCTCTAGTCCAACTAAAACCAATCCCTTTGTGCAGGCAAGAATTTATTTGGATATTTAGGCAAACAAGGGAGCCCACATCCAGTCAACACCTGGATTGTGAGGTTCCAAGAGCAGGGCCAGCTTGGCGAGGAATCACTACTTGCAGTTTAACTGATCATTTTCATTCATTATCTTACTTTTTTCCTCTCTATCTCCAAACTGCAATAGGCAATGGTCAACTCCCACGCCAATACCACTGGCAAACATTCCTCAGAGCTCTAATAACTGCCAACAGTTAAAAGGGTACGTGAACCTAAGCCCTGAATAGGGAAAGATTTCATCTTTCTTTATACATGGGGTTATGGTAGTTCATACATCAGCTAGTGACAGCATGGATTCCTCCCTCTCAGTCATCAAAAGATTTAAAGATCACTTGCACTGTCCAGAGAAGCCAATTAGTTTCACTCCCTAAATACATCCCCCATGGCATTACTAAAGGCCACAGGGATACTCTCTCCTCCTGTCCTTACTGAATGAGTTGCAAAGAGCAAAGAAAATTCTCCTCAGACATAAAATTCGGGCCCAAGATTCACCTGAGCAACAAAAGAGTTGTCTGGATACTTCCATTTCATGAGCCTCTCGTGTTTGGAAGTTTATGAAGTGGTTTTGTACAATGGTGACACTGTCACAGTCACCTGGCAGAAGAGCTCTGTCTATCCTGTACATGCTAACAGGCACCAACAGCTACTTATCCTCAGTTACACAAACCATTCTAGACACATGTGTAGCAAAATACACGTTGCCTCTTCAATCCAAGAGTCCTTGTGCTTCCCTAATACTGGAACACACAACCACAACTAAAAGCCACGTGGTTTGAGCAAGAAAAAGCAACCAGTAAAAAGCCCACATCTATAACAAATAGAAGTTTTCATGCGCAGCTGCTGAGTCAGATGCACAATGGTACTGTGGATCACAGCTCCCCATTCCCACCCTCCCCAGCACACCACAGGTTGTGTTTACGCACACAACTTGCCACTTCCTTACCCTGTGCTCAGCAGAAGATGCACAGCCTACAGAAAACCACAGCCTGACTCAAAGCTGTTCATGTTAGTGGGTGATGCAAACACCACTGATCACCCTTCGAACTCACCCACCCCAGCAAACCACCCTAGAAATTCAGAGCGGTTTGACAATCGCTCCTGTTTACTGCTGTTCAGGACAGTACCAGCTCCTTCCAAACACTGTTGCATATCACAACCTGTGAACGGAGAAATGCAGTCAAAAAGAAAATAAACCCCAGATAACCGAATCCCTTCACCAGAAACCTTTCTCTCTCCCTTCAGCTTGACTAAAAGCTCTTCACACCTTGAAAGATTGTGATGGAAGTGAGAAAAATAGGCTCCTTAGCCAAAAAACCCTGTTAGACGACAATGTGTGATCTATAAGCAGGGTGGGATTTTGTCTTCAAGGCAGTTTCATGCAGTCTGGCCCAAATTCACTTTATGAGCATCAGGGAGTTGCTGCAAACCCAACGTCTGCCTGCAGGAAGGTCATGAGCAACCGGTGGGGGAACTGCTCTAACAGACCCTAACACCAGCCTGTGCACCGAGCCCACAGCTCAGCCTGAGCCTCTCTATCTCTAATCCAGCTATGCCCATCCTTACAGCACTGTACCGAGACAGCCTCAGCAGAGAAGGGAGCATCTGGGGAGAGCAGTGGGTATCAGGATTGTGCCATAGCTCCTGCTTTATGTGCCACTCAGTGGTGACAGGCACATTAAGGGCTAATCCTGGATAGACAGACAAGGAAGATGCGGATGTTTCACTGTCAAACCTGGGGAAGTCAGTGTCATGGGGAACTGCAGACCTTTTAATTCTCCAGACCTGCGAACGTACTTCAGAAATCATCTTGCCATCTGCAATGCCAAAATGTCTCTTAAAAGGGTTGAGTCCTCCAGCCTACACTGATCTAATTTCTTCAACCAGGCTGTGGAGTCAAGCATGGCCAGTGACTCACAGCTTGAAGCACAAGTGCCTGCAGACCCAGCACAGACATGACAGCACATACATGGCTGCATCCCAAGCAAGACCTGCAGCACAGCCTGCAATATACAGAATCACAGAATGCCAGGGATTGGAAGGGACCTCTAAAGATCATCTGATCCAGCCCCTCTGCTAGAGCAGGTTCCCCAATGACAGGCCACAAAGGGCTGTGCTCAGGCAGGTTTTGAATGTCTCCAGAGCAGGAGACTCCACAACCTCCCTGGTCATGCTGTTCTGGGGTTCTGTCACCCTCACTGTGAAAAGTTTTTCCTGATGTTTATATGGAACTTCCTCTGCTCCAGCTTGTACCTGTTGTCCCTTGTCCTATCACTGGATGCTCCTGAGCAGAGCCTGGCTCCATCCCTCTGACACTCCCCCTGTATGTATTAACTACTGCCTTATAGAAAATTGATGGAAAATACAGGAAAAAGAGCAGAC
>VZRI01000949.1:40757-106343 GCA_013397515.1 Upupa epops | reverse complement strand
TTGGATATTTAGGCAAACAAGGGAGCCCACATCCAGTCAACACCTGGATTGTGAGGTTCCAAGAGCAGGGCCAGCTTGGCGAGGAATCACTACTTGCAGTTTAACTGATCATTTTCATTCATTATCTTACTTTATTCCTCTCTATCTCCAAACTGCAATAGGCAATGGTCAACTCCCACGCCAATACCACTGGCAAACATTCCTCAGAGCTCTAATAACTGCCAACAGTTAAAAGGGTACGTGAACCTAAGCCCTGAATAGGGAAAGATTTCATCTTTCTTTATACATGGGGTTATGGTAGTTCATACATCAGCTAGTGACAGCATGGATTCCTCCCTCTCAGTCATCAAAAGATTTAAAGATCACTTGCACTGTCCAGAGAAGCCAATTAGTTTCACTCCCTAAATACATCCCCCATGGCATTACTAAAGGCCACAGGGATACTCTCTCCTCCTGTCCTTACTGAATGAGTTGCAAAGAGCAAAGAAAATTCTCCTCAGACATAAAATTCGGGCCCAAGATTCACCTGAGCAACAAAAGAGTTGTCTGGATACTTCCATTTCATGAGCCTCTCGTGTTTGGAAGTTTATGAAGTGGTTTTGTACAATGGTGACACTGTCACAGTTACCTGGCAGAAGAGCTCTGTCTATCCTGTACATGCTAACAGGCACCAAGAGCTACTTATCCTCAGTTACACAAACAAATAAACCATTCTAGACACATGTGTAGCAAAATACACGTTGCCTCTTCAATCCAAGAGTCCTTGTGCTTCCCTAATACTGGAACACACAACCACAACTAAAAGCCACGTGGTTTGAGCAAGAAAAAGCAACCAGTAAAAAGCCCACATCTATAACAAATAGAAGTTTTCATGCGCAGCTGCTGAGTCAGATGCACAATGGTACTGTGGATCACAGCTCCCCATTCCCACCCTCCCCAGCACACCACAGGTTGTGTTTACGCACACAACTTGCCACTTCCTTACCCTGTGCTCAGCAGAAGATGCACAGCCTACAGAAAACCACAGCCTGACTCAAAGCTGTTCATGTTAGTGGGTGATGCAAACACCACTGATCACCCTTCGAACTCACCCACCCCAGCAAACCACCCTAGAAATTCAGAGCGGTTTGACAATCGCTCCTGTTTACTGCTGTTCGGGACAGTACCAGCTCCTTCCAAACACTGTTGCATATCACAACCTGTGAACGGAGAAATGCAGTCAAAAAGAAAATAAACCCCAGATAACCGAATCCCTTCACCAGAAACCTTTCTCTCTCCCTTCAGCTTGACTAAAAGCTCTTCACACCTTGAAAGATTGTGATGGAAGTGAGAAAAATAGGCTCCTTAGCCAAAAAACCCTGTTAGACGACAATGTGTGATCTATAAGCAGGGCGGGATTTTATCTTCAAGGCAGCTTCATGCAGTCTGGCCCAAATTCACTTTATGAGCATCAGGGAGTTGCTGCAAACCCAACGTCTGCCTGCAGGAAGGTCATGAGCAACCGGTGGGGGAACTGCTCTAACAGACCCTAACACCAGCCTGTGCACCGAGCCCACAGCTCAGCCTGAGCCTCTCTATCTCTAATCCAGCTATGCCCATCCTTACAGCACTGTACCGAGACAGCCTCAGCAGAGAAGGGAGCATCTGGGGAGAGCAGTGGGTATCAGGATTGTGCCATAGCTCCTGCTTTATGTGCCACTCAGTGGTGACAGGCACATTAAGGGCTAATCCTGGATAGACAGACAAGGAAGATGCGGATGTTTCACTGTCAAACCTGGGGAAGTCAGTGTCATGGGGAACTGCAGACCTTTTAATTCTCCAGACCTGCGAACATACTTCAGAAATCACCTTGCCGTCTGCAATGCCAAAATGTCTCTTAAAAGGGTTGAGTCCTCCAGCCTACACTGATCTAATTTCTTCAACCAGGCTGTGGAGTCAAGCATGGCCAGTGACTCACAGCTTGAAGCACAAGTGCCTGCAGACCCAGCACAGACATGACAGCACATACATGGCTGCATCCCAAGCAAGACCTGCAGCACAGCCTGCAATATACAGAATCACAGAATGCCAGGGATTGGAAGGGACCTCTAAAGATCATCTGATCCAGCCCCTCTGCTAGAGCAGGTTCCCCAATGACAGGCCACAAAGGGCTGTGCTCAGGCAGGTTTTGAATGTCTCCAGAGCAGGAGACTCCACAACCTCCCTGGTCATGCTGTTCTGGGGTTCTGTCACCCTCACTGTGAAAAGTTTTTCCTGATGTTTATATGGAACTTCCTCTGCTCCAGCTTGTACCTGTTGTCCCTTGTCCTATCACTGGATGCTCCTGAGCAGAGCCTGGCTCCATCCCTCTGACACTCCCCCTGTATGTATTAACTACTGCCTTATAGAAAATTGATGGAAAATACAGGAAAAAGAGCAGACCTACAATACCTGGTAACACGCAGTTTGAGCCTGGCCATCATCTGCTACTGAGGAACAGTAGCACGACAGGCAAAAATAAGTGTCAATTCAGAGACCACACTGAAAGACAGGTTTGACCAGGAGCCTGAGTTTAACCCACTCTTCCTATGAGATACATCTGAAGGACCCTGTCTGGTTCCCAGGGGAAGACACACAAGTCCACAGTGCCAAGAGATGAAGAAGGGAGCAAAGGAAAGAAGCTCAAGTGATTATGCAAATCAAACTGAAATTGAAATTTCAGCCTAACCTGCTGGGAAGAAACCCACAAACTAGGGCAATTAGAAGAAGCAATTATTACTGGATATAAATAAGACAGATAATTTCATTTCTCATTGAAGCTATAAGGGCTTTGGGACCTCAGTGATGGAGCCAGAGAAGTTTCCAGTAATACAGGGGGTGGCTGTTGCTCCTCCTCTCCAGTAATGGCGTGTCTTACTCCCATAGGCAAAATAAACCAGCCCATCTGTTTTCACTGTGGGGCAACCCTTTCTGTTTTACATTTCTGGCCCCGAAGACCCAGTAGAAATGCTCAGCATATGCTGCTTCTGCCATGCCAAACCAACAGGAGAAAAAGAAGAAAATAAAACTAAAGGCCTCCTTTTTGGCACCATTTAATATTCGGGGAAATGTCCTGGACAGGGAATTTAAGATGACTGAAGGTTTCATGCAGTCCCTTGTGAGAAATTATGACCTATTTCCTTCCTGTGATTGTATATTCTTCCTGAAGTGACTTTTGGATCATTCAGTATTAAAAATGCATTGCTCTATGAACAGGCCGGGTAAGGAAACATCCCTTGCAGTTTAAACTGCTCTGCTTGACACTACATTCAAGCCTTATTACTCTAAAGAGACCTGGGATCCTCTTCCAAATGACTGAATTGTGGAAGACATTTTTCTGACAAGATCCTAAAAGTATTCAAGTCCATCCAGGCAGCAACGTCTCGCTTTTGTTTGAAAGAAGAGACTTCTTGTTGTGAGCAATACTACAAAAGCAATGTCATGTCAGGTTTACTACTTCCCCTCTATTGACTCCTGCAGCTGGTGAATTTTTTATGATAGAAATTACAAATATTTAGCCTGCTGATGGCAGGATGAGCCAAGTATTCCCCAGGCTCTTACACACCAGCCTCCTTTGTTTCCTGGTTTCAGATGCTCACGTTCGATCTGCTGATGGCCCTGCATGTGCTGGCACAGAGATAGAAAGGCAGCACATCAGCCATCCATCCCAGGGAGCAGCTGATGGAAGGGGGGTTTCTTCCCCTCTCTGCATCATCCACAGCACAGTGCCCAGTGAAATCCTGGCATGGCACCAGTCTCTGCACACAGTGCCACAACAGGAAGCCGATTACGCCAAACACCAAGGCCACGAGTGACAAACAGACTGCACTGTGAGCGTGCAGCGACCCACAGGAGGGGATCACTATGGTGACTACTGCCCTGGTTAGGATCTGCTGCAGTGCTGAACCCCACTCTGCTGGGAAAGCAGTGCAAATCCTTGCATGGAAGATGCTGCAGAGTGTGTAGTGGTGCCAGTCATACAGTGGAAGAGTTGCTGCTATGAACGTGTTTTGCTCAACTTTTGCAGTACTGAAAAGCCCCAGTGCAAGGGTTTGGTTTCAGTTTAAGTCAATGTCGTGAAGCAAAAATTCTCAAAATGCTGTCAGGAATGTTTTCTCTTTGCCCCAAATAATATCTGCCTGATGCACCACCATGTACCAGTTGAGCAACTTCTCCGTTTTTGATTTCTCCACAGCAGCTGTTGTTTATTGCTTACTGAAATATTTTTTTGTCTAGATGAAAATACCCAAGAGTTGTGTGGAAGGGAGAGCATCCCCCACACCAGCACAAAGGATGCTCTGGAAATCTGATGACAACATGAATTAACATATTTGAGGCAGCTTTAACCAGTCAGTTCCAACAGCAGAAGGGAGTAGAGGCTTCAGCAAAGCAGCTAGAAAGCCCAGACAGGGCACTCGTCATGGTGTACCTGAGCAGCCACCCAGGCTGGAGCTTACACTGATGCTTCTTCATTACCAGTGGCACCCACTTTAGACAAATCAATGGTAGGTGGCTGTTCCAGCACATGGCTGCAATCCCTGGGGTTGGAGTACATGATGGAGGAGGAGAGTCAGAAAGTGACAGGACTATTCAAGAGGAGGCTGAGGGAGACCTTCAACCACCTCACAGCAGCTTATAGAGCAGATGGGGCTCTAGAAAAGCAGACTACAAGGACAAGCAGGTTGCAGCATGAGACACTGCACTATCAGAGAACAATTCTCACCACAACCGAGATGCAGCACTTAGAAGCCAAGAAACTGGAATCCTTGGAGATGCTCAAAACTCAGCAGGGTACAACCTGGAGTAGCCTGATGTAACCTGAAGGCTGGTCTGCTTTGAGTGAGGAGCTGGACTGAAAAACCTCCAGCAGCCACTTCCAACCTCAACTCCTCAAGGATTCAAATCATGATACAGATAAACCTCATACGTGGCAAAACTATGCCATTTTCTTGTTTGATAACAGATCCCAGACAAAGGAGAGCAGGGGTTGCTGACTGTACCGTATAGCATCTACCTTTAATGATTAAAAATAAATTCTGTGTATCTAAACACATACAATTTATAAATGTGAATAAATGCATTAGCTCCATACAAATCACATCCTACTACGCTACCTCAATAATAGGATAACCCCATGCGCTACGAAATGCAAACCCTACCAGGGAAAGGTACTCACATACAGCTACCCTGCCAAACCTCCCATTACATTCAGACTTTTTCCACATCTACATATTTTGATTTCAAAAGTGGTTCTCCACAGGAATTTGGCTGAACTGGACACACTTCCCCAAGCTCTGTCATTTAGAAAAATATTCTGGTTTGGTTTTAATGAAAAAAGGGGTTGGCTAAACATGTTCCCAGTTCCACATGCAACATCTTCCCCCAGCCTGAGAAATGAAATTGCACAGGGCTGTGGTAGTGTCCAGTTTGTCACTGCAAGTGGTATCAGTGCATGTGTTTGTCGCACAGGATCACAGAATCTCTGGTTGGAAGACACTTCTAAGTCCAACCTTTGACTCAGCACTGCCAGGTCACCACTAACCCAGGTCTGTAAGCACCAGCTCTGCTCACCCTATATATAAAGGACAACAAAAGTTGAGCAATCATTGCCCTGTAGATGGAGACTTTCAGGGAACCAGTTGGAAGTACCAGCCACGATGTTGCTTCCTCACCTGGAAGGCACCAAAGCATGGCCAGAGCCACCTCAGGTCCTGAGAAACTCCCCAGGGGCTGAGCACAGCCCCTCACCCTCACTCAGAAAACATTTACCTTCTCTGTTTCCCTGCCAACAGTTAGCTGACATGGTTGTGTTCTAATTCAGCACAGCTTGTACAACGGTGTAAAACACACCATGTCAGCCCTGACGCTCGTATAAAATCCACACGTTTCCCTGAAGCCAACCAGCTACACTGCTTTACACTAATGAGGCATTTAGTCTGTATTTATAATCCTAATATCTCACTACTGCCCAAGTATCTAAGTGGCACAAGTTCCCAATAACAGATTCAGCATCCTACAGGTTGCAATTGGAAAGCGGTGATATGTCACTGGAGATCTCCTCCTGCAGCACTTGTGCCATACATAATCCTTTCACCTGCTCCTTCTTTGCTTGGCGTTTTAAGCAGTGAGTGATGGAGAAAAATCACAATGTTTGAATCACAAATAAATCATGGAGCTGTCTTCTCTTCCCCAACTCATTATCCACAAATGTAATTTTTTTTTCAGAGAAAAATCTCATCAGCCCAAGGATTCAGTGGATTAGAAACCAATTACAATCTGAAATAAGAACAACTGATCTAAACTCCCTTTGTTTCATCCATAGCCTGCACCTGGCCACATCAGCACCCCTGCTCTGGGTGACATCTTCTCTGAGGTCAACATTCAACACTAGATGTGACTCAAAAGACAGGGGAGCTCCTGGACCTAGGTTAAGCCAAAGCCTCCAGCTCTCTGGGCTGAAAACCACGGAGCATCACCTTCCTCTGGAAATGACAATGGGCTGCAAAACCCATTTACAGCTGCTAGATAGACTCAGTGTGATTAATCTTGTCAAAGAAAGGGTATACCAGACACAAAAGTTATTGTCTAGATATACACACACACCTCTCTCTACAGACATCCCTAGGTACGCGTAGCTAAGCACCTTCCACATGCAGCATTTCCCCCCAGAGGCTCACAAAGGACATCGCCATCCTTCTGCTTCCCCCCAGCTCCATCCTCCCTTTTCTGTTTGCCATCTGGTAGCCATCAAAGGCAGTTAGACCCCTGACACGTGTGTGCTTACCAAATCCTTTAAACCTAACTAGAAGCCCTGTTTTGTTTCTTCCTCATCAGAAGCCACAAGGAAACCTGATTCTGTACATCTGGACCATCTAATAGGGTAACAGGCTGGCTGTGGCAACTCTGCTTTCTGTCTGACTCCATCTTAATCATTCACAAATCACAGAACAATTGGGAGGGGAGCATAAGCAGCACAGCAGCACCACAAGGAGAGTGACTGAGAATAAAACAGTGGTCACAGACCTCATTTGGACGAGCACTGGTATACAGCACACTGGTAGATCCCTGTTCTATAGGCATCCCAGTGCTCCAATTTATTGGTCTCTTGTGTGCTGACTGGTCTGCCTAGCAAAGCTCCCAGCCTGATACTCCCTACATGAGGGTGCAGCAACAACAGCAAACTCTTATGTGGTTGCAGGAGCTCCTGCTTGGAGGAGACATCACATTCTCAGGGAAATGTAAGGAAACGAACTGGCTCCTCCCAGCTTTAATCACATTCATTCAGCACAGGGCTGCTAACACCAGTAATGGCAGGGCAAAGGTTCCCACAGGTGTTCTGTTCTGTGCTCTGGATGCTCTTTTTTAAGCTCCTTCCAGAAAGTGTATGGTTTGGGGTTCTCAGCTTCCAATAACAGAACTTCTTAAATATCAGAGGAGGAGTTGGAAAACATAACCCAGTAACAGATTTAAACCCCTTCTCCTTCCTTCTGGTGATGTTGAAAGTGGTCTCACAGCTTTACACAGGGACCTAACCCCCGGGTTTGACACCACAGGACTAGAAATACTGTGAAAGTCACTGAGATGATCCTATGTCTTACACCCAGCCACAGTGAGAACCCTGCACAGTCAAATCCATCAGAAAGGCAGAACAAGGGGCAGCACAGCTTCATCATTTGTAGCAAAAAGACTCACAAGGTCTTCATTTCTTCATTTGCAATGTCACACCATCAGTCTCCAACTACACAGCACTGTGCAACCTCACATGAACAACAGAAAGTCACCAAGGATCACCTATGCAACACAATATAGATTTTGCATGTCTAAAATATATGTTTTTATATTAAAAGTCTATAAGTAGATACTTTATAATCTATATTATATTATTCTGTAAGCATCAATACCACATATATTCATAAGTCTATATTATATGCAGTCTATATGATCTATATTCCATGATTCTGTACTTAATCTGATCCCTACAGCAATGCAAAAGGCACAAGTAATTGTTAGAAGATGCCAGAGCTGCAGCTTCCCATGGGCAGGTGCTCACCTTCCCACCCCACAGCCATCCTTCCTCCTCCTCCTGCCTAAAATGGCCTGTTCTCCTCCGGGGCCGCCTGCTCGCAGAAGGATGGGAGGGTTTGGTGTTTGACCAAAATAGGCCACTAAAGACAAGACTAATCTGTCTGAGAAAAAAGGGGAGAAAAAAATTCAACTCAACCAGACAGGGAGGGGGGCTGGGTCTTGACTCCATGCCAGGAGCTTGAAGACTTGTATTTATTTATGCTTTTCATGGGAAAGCCATTCAGAGGCAGTAATCCATGACATCTGGCAAAAGAGCTGGGAAGGACCTTTACTGGAGGTTGACTGATATTTTATCCAAAAAGGGGGGCCNAAAAAAAAAAAAAAAGCTTTAATTGTTGGGTCTGCAAGCAACTGCAGCAGACAAGAGACCTTGGCAGACTCTGAATGCACATTTAAGGCCAGGATATTGGATTGGCCCCACCACAGCACAGAAAACCTCTCTGGTCATGCAGAGAGCAAGTGACTCCATAGGCTGATGGCAGGGACACAACAGAAAGCAAAACATGAGGTGGCAGATGAAGCAGCACCACAACAGGGATAAACAGTCCAGTCTTTCTGACTGGAGGGCTGGGAGTGCACTGGTAATCCCCATCTAAACTGGTTTGACCTCACCCCAGCAGCTCCAGCTGCTTACTGACCCATCTCTGGACCTCCATGAGGGACTCTGCTTTCTGGTACAAAGCAAACAAAGACAAGGTATTTCTTTTTCCAACAATAGGATGAATCAAAGCAGTGAGTGTGCAGCTCCATGATGCCAAAGACACGTTGACTCCAAGTCTGAAATTAATATAGAAAGTGATTCATAACAGGAGGAGACAAAACACGTCTATTCATGCTACCCCACGTCAAGCCATCCTATAGCTATTTTGGATCCAAATCCTCTCTTCTTTTCCAAAACCACAAAGAAAAGCAAACAGATGTCAGCCATTGTGGATTTGCAAAGAAATGAGCTGAAGAGCTCAGAATACCAGTATTTTAGTTCAGCACTTTCCACCTAGGGATCCAAAGGCATTTCAGCAAGCGCTGCCGAGTGGGTCAGGGCTGCTGTGGTCAGGGGCAGCGAGTCCAGGCTGTGCCTGACCAGTCTGGGACGGGATACAGTCCCACACCCAAGCTCCAAGGGCTCCATCCCATTCTTCCCTGCCGAGACATTATGGGAAAGGAACGGCTACCCTGTCAACAGGCAATCTAGAAAAACACAAGGATTTCAGGGCTGAGGAAAGATTTCAAAAGCACACACAGGGCTCAGCCCTTGAAACTCCATTTTCAAAAGCTGCTTTGAAGCACAACAGCTGAAAGTCAAGAAGTGAGATAGACTCCTAATTGCTTTACAGTATTTTGCTTATATGCAATTAACACTATTGTGAAGGACTTCTGATTTTCATTTTTTCACAAATGCTGGGTGCAGACACTGCAGCATTGTTGCCCATCACTCCTTTAGGTATTTTAAGAGTGCTATTGATTCCTAAAAAGCAGTTCTAAATATCAATAGTGTTCAGAAACCTTTGGGTTATATTGAAAAGGATTCTTTTATAGAGCCCTCCTCTTCTCCCTTATGTATTTCATGGCAGATTTCATGCCATTAAGGGTCAGCCTCACAGACAGATCCTTCAGCCCGTGCCACATGAATGCAGGGACTTGGGGAATTTGTTTCCTGGTGATGAACAAATGTGATCAACATCCTAAAAGCCATATTACTTCACTCAGCTTCTGCATTTTCCTCCCCTGTGTTGTCCTTTATCACATGCCACCACAGAAGCTGCTGCCAGACAGTGATGTTGTTGCCCGTGGCCACCCATGGCTGGGACAGGTCAAGAGAAGTGGCCACAGAAAGGTTCAGACAGTTGGAACAACAGCTGGATCCTGCTATCCCAGTGGGTCCCAAGAGTGAAGGTTACAGAGCTGGGTGAGTAGCTGTTACTTCCTGGGAACCACCGATTCCAGGTGAGCCCTGTGGCACCACCATGAGCCCCTTCCCTCCTCTGGGCAGGTCCCTACATCCCCCATAGCCAAACAGGCTACAGAAAACCAAATCTTGAATCATCTCAATATTTGAGTGATCTTTGCACTACAGCAAAATAACAAACTGTCTCCAAATGCATCAGGGAAGTCAGGAGTCAGTTGTGTGGCTTCTTCATTATGGAGCTAAATGCCATTTGCAATGGGTTTTTCAATTCAAGTCTTCTTTTTAGAGGAAGGGAACCTCTCTATTAGTCAAACGGCCAGGATTGCCTTATTTTTTCAAAATACAAGCCAAGACTGTCATTCTCCAGATATCCCTCCCCTGCATAACTTCTTTTAATTTCTAATTTACAACTACAGAGCGTAATCTGGCATTAGAATTTGCATTCAAATGAACAGACTTGCAGCAAGATACCAAATTTGAAATTTGCATGTTAGAGTAGCCAAGGAGTATTAGTCTAACCAAGAAGCTTATCCTTGTAAACTTGAGAGCTGGTAGATGTAACAAGAGGAGAATTTGTACACTTGGGTGAAAGCAAGCTGATTAAAAGACTTTGATGCACTTGTTACAGAGCAAGGATGGGAATTAAACACCCTGACAGCAGGGCTGCTCCACTACAGACTGCTGTACCATCTCATCCAACACAGTTTGCACAGGGCTGGCCAGTGCCAGCAGTCTAAAGACCAAAAAAAGCATTTAAAACAAGAATCACAGGACATACTGGGTTGAGAGGGACCTCCAAAGGGCATCTAGCCCAAACCCCATCCAACAAGCAGGGCCATCTCTAATCAGAACACGTTGCCCAGAGCCCCACCCAGCCTGACCTCCACCACCTCTCAGGGCAGCCTGTTCCAGGGATCCCCCACCCTCAGACTCAAGAATTTTTTCAGTGTTAAGGAAGTTCCACAGCAAAGTGCTGGCAGGGATGGTTCAATGCAAAAGCATGGTTAAATATTTCATCCAATTTACAGCTTCTGCCCCTTAAAGGGAAGGTGAACAGGCAGAGCCATCTCATCGCTGGTCAATGCTGCCTTCTCCTTACTAGATTAGCCCCTTGCTTGTGATTCTGCCTTTGCAGAGCAGTGTATCACTGCCAGAGTAGAGCAGTCATAATGAACAATTTGGGGGCTGTGAGAAGTGACAGAGCAATTGCATGAGGAGAACAAACAAGCAGGGCAGGGTCCTCACTGCCTGCTCTGACCTAGAGCCACAGACACACTGTCCTCAATGAACAAGTATCTTAATCTAGTGTCACACAACACACTCCCCTTTGCAACCCACAAGACAGTGAGGGGGGCCCATTACAAACCCTGCTCTGTCCTTTCTGAGGTCAAAACCAAGCACAGAGCATCACTGGAGAGCTTCCATCTCCTCTGGCCACACACAGGGCTGGAAGGAAACCAAAGCCAGGGCAGAGGCTGGGCGGATTACACACATTGTGTTTCAGCCTTTACAAGCATCACTTGGGATCTCACAGGCAGGACAGAGCCCCAGTGAACACCCGGGTGAATGGGACTGAACTTCCTCCCTAGAAGAAATTAGACACCTAAAGGGTTTCTGCCCTGATTTCAAGGAGAAACATCCCATTCCCCAAAAACGCTTGGCTGAACATGGCCCTCGCCAGGGGGCTGATGTTCCAGGGACAAAAGGGTTGGGCAGCACCCTGAGAGCCTCACATATCGAGGATGGAGTCTTTTACCCCCCTCACTTGCCTGCCTCAGTCTCAATGCTGCTCACTGCGCATCCCTCCTCACCGTGATCAAAAGGAACGAGCAATCATCTCCACGACAGACAGCACTTTGTTCTCACCAGCCTACTTTTTGCTGCCAGACTCTCTCTGCCCGTACCTTCTCTCAGACTTCACTCCGTGCCTCTGACACTGCATCCTCTGTTCATTACTCAGCTGTCAGACACAAGTCGTTCTCTACCAGCTACCTACTTTCTGGAGGCTTTCTAAAACTTTGTTAGCTCAACTGCACGCTCCAGACTTCCATTAACTTGTCTTTGCCACAAAGAAAACATGGTTCAACAATTCTCTCATCCCTTACCTGGTTGTATCTTGGAAGATTTAATTTTTTTAAGAGTTTTCTAGTCCTCAATCCAGTAAACCATTCAGCCTATAGGTCACTGGGCTGATACCAAAGGTGCCATTCAAAAACAGAAAACAGATGAAAAGCAAACAGTTAGAAAATGGAAAGAACCATCTCATACTTCATGGTTTAATTTGTTAGTACTGGCTCTTGTCCACTCTATAGGAAGCTCCTGAGATGCAGCTGCAGAGGACTTCATCCTCTGCACCAGTCCTGGGCTAACAGCCAACAACATGCCCAGTGGTGACCATCATCATTTTGGGACAACCACCCTGCCCATCCACGTAAACTACATCTCTGATGGACACGGAGGATCCCAAAGTCTCAAATACATCCCTGAGCTGGGTGAGCAAACACACAGTTGATTGGTGGAGGGATGCCATGAAGGCCACACAAGAGTCCACAGCTTTGCAGATGACAGGTACTGAGTATTAGACTCAAAAACTCCGGGGACTTTGATCAGCCAAGAGCTTGTCTACACAGGAACAAGGGTGGCTGCCAACTGCCTCCTCATGGGGCTACTTGAATGCAGAAAAGCACCCCCAGGGAGTGGAGCCTGACCAAAAAGGATGTGTATTTACGTGAGAGTAGAGAATCAAACCAAGAACCAGTGCAGGAGAAAGCTGGTGTCCTAATGTCACTCCTTTGCTGCTACAGCAACAGCTTCTCTATTTATACAAACCTCAAACAAATCACAAACAGCCCTTGGCATTCTCCAATTTTAAGCACCAGCTTGACACAGTCCCACTCCACCACACAACTGGTATAATGTTCGTGTGTGCGTTTTTCCCTGTTGGAGGACGCAGCTGCTCTGGCTGCAGCATTCAGTACAGAATGCTCAGGGTCTCCTCTCTATTAACAACATAAAATTACCCCCCTCCCAAAAAAAAAAAGTTAGTAAAAGACTAATTTTCTCATCAAGAAAACTACTTTCTTGAATCATTTTGGAATAAGATCCAAAACTGTCTTCAGAACAAACCCTTCAAATAGATCCTGTCAGTGAAAGATGAGCCCTCTTTACAGTTGGTCACAAAACTATCTTCATGGTTTCTTTTTTCTCATTTTTCAAAAGAAAACCCATGATGTTTACATATGAAAGCCCCTCCACATCCCTGAACCACTGAGCAACTGAACAGGGTAGCATCTGTGCTAATGGGGATTTTCAAGGAGCTGGACCTTAGAAATTTATGCATAATTACCATGAGACCTCTGAAGGGTCACAAAGCCAAGCAGGGCTGTGGCCAGCAAAGTTAAATTCACTCCATACACCTTGGGCAAACCAACATGAGGCTCACAAAAAGAGGCAGCACTCAGGGTGAGAAATACCATACAATAAAGGCATCTATGACTAAGGCATTCTGGGTTCAGCTTCTAGCACTGACTTGTTACTAGTTCTTACCGTGTGACCCTCACCTTGCTCTCCAGAGTTTCCAAAGAGAGTCCTGCATTTAAGGACCTGGTCAGTTAAGCAGGGCTTCCACTCCTAAACATCTTCAAGCTTCTGAGTCTAAACCCCTGCAGTGTTTCAGATACACACCAACAAAGCAGAGAATGAGCATCTCTTTTTCCCTTCCACCCTATTTCCATGACAATTGTTTTAAGATACTGACCCTCTTCCTGTGTGTTAAACCCTCCCAAGACTGGTTTAGCACAGCATATCTGTATTTTAAATCCTCTTTGCTGACAGGAATCCTAACGAGAGCACTGTTCAAGCACAAAAGTACTCAAGTGAATCTGATCGCTGTCATCACAACGTTCAACTTGAATGACATGTTAAACATCTTTGATTGAATAGCAGAGAGGTTTGGACTCAAACTGAAATCCTGGCAGAGGGTAAAACCCAGGCAAGGGCTTATTTTGCCTCGTGACTTTTATCTCCAGCATCATCTTCCAAAGTGTGGGTAGGAGAAAGGCAACAGACTGCTCAACCATGACACGACTTGTTCAACCGACACAGCCATGCAGCAGGGAACTCCACGGGCATGGTCACTGGTTAAGGATACACTCAACACAAGCAATTCTCCTCTCATTTCCCACACTTGTATTCACATGATAACATAAATCAGAATCACAAGTGATCATTCTGCAGGGAATCAAAGAACGCCTGGGCACAGGAACTGCAGTTGTCACCAGATTAGTTCACTTCACAGAATAACAGAATCATTGAGGCTGGAAAAGACTTCTGAGTTCATCAGGACCTAACATCACCTCATCAGCCAGACCAGGGCACTAAGGGTCACAGCCAGTCTGCCCTTAAACACCTCCAGGGATGGGAACTGAATGCACTGCCTGCCTCAGGCAGTGCATTCCAGGGTCTGATCACCCTTTTTGTGAGGAAGGGCTTCCTTAAATCCAGCCTAACCCTCCCCAGGCAGCTTCAGGCCCTCTCACCAGTTACCTGGGAGAAGAGCCCGATTTCCACTTGACTACAACTCCCCATCAGGTTGAAGACCTTCACTTGGTCCATGGTATCAACATGCACCTATGCAAACAAGTATAGCGTGCGCATGGATGCCATGAGATGTCAAACACCAAAACTCATCAACAATCTTCAGGTCTTCTATCACTGCTCTAGACTTTAATTGCAAAAGGTTAACAGTGAGCTGGAGGCTGCCTGCTCAGCCTTCCCACAGAAGGGAGTACAGCAAGCACTAAGCTGAATGCTCACAGTGGAGGAGATGTTATTGCAAAGGCTTATTGAATTGAAACCAAACAGGTTTGGTGTCATGGTTCAGGCCATAGCGACTTCTTTTGCAGAGCTCCAGGGTCCCAGCTATGTCCCAAGCAGGATTAGCCTTGTGTATGGTGGAGGAGTGACACTACCAGACTCCCAAGCTTAGTGTGAGTCTCCTGCAGCACCACAAGAACTCACCTGCCTTGGAAAGCAGAAGAACATTGTGTGCTGCTTCCCCAGCACAGTGCCAGAGATGCTCTGATCAACTTAAAACACCACCAGCAAAACCATTAGCAGGTAAAAACTGGTGCCAGACAGCTCCAAATGAGAAACAGCCATCCTGTACCATACCACAGGAGAGGATACCATCTACTCATGGCCATCAGGAAAGCCTGCAGTCACTGCACAGCCCTGTAAAGCACCCTTCAGACCAGGCTCAACGTTGGTCATTTGTGCCCATGTTCCCATGTTCTGAGCTCCTACAGGAGAAGGATGGCTGTGGCAGTGCACATCTTACCCACTTTATCTTAATCTGAGTCTCCAGCACAGAAACTGCTTAAGGTGGCCAAATGTGCACCAGTGTTAGTGTTTCTTGAGCTGTTTAGGCTGATTGTCCTTTTTGTCCAAAGGGCAGCCAAGCCTCTGATCCCACCACCCAGAGCAGATGCACAGGACACACCAGTCTGTTATTTTCAAGCAGAGACATAGGTGGGTTTCTTGAAAACACGCTGAAGAAAAGGCACCAGTCCTGAATACATATCATCTCTAATTAATCCCACAAAAAAAAAAAAATCAAACTATGGTTGCTTGGTAGCGTTGCAAGAACTGTTTTGTAATTAATATGACCGTCATCTCCATATGGTAATTAGCAAACATTTATATTACCATTAAAAAGACTGTGTTCATCACTTAACCTCACTTTCATGTTTTTCCTATGAGATAACAGAACCAGTAAAACCAGTTTTGTCAAAGCCTCAAACTTCCACAAATACTCAAAATAACTACTGATCCTTTTGCTTGCTGATCGAAAGCACCGCCAGAGAATGTCTGTCCCCTCATCTATATAGGGGAAACACCCATAGAAATCCCAAAGATTTCACTGCTAGTACTATTATAAATCTATTCTCCCCTGCTCAAGGCCAGATCATTCCACTTCTAGTGCTGATCCAGTGGTCAGCAAGTCTATTGATAGCTTCTCTGCTCATATTAATGCAGCATTTCCTACGCTGGGTTTTGCGTGCTGCAGTCACTCCCACTCCCCAGAGTGACTCACCGTTTCACTGGTTTGCTAACAGAGGGCCCAGTGTATCAGTCAACAACAACCCCCACTCTCACGAAGCATCATTTCTGACAGAGGCAGGAGGACATGGGGCAAGTCACTGAACACCAACATAACTGAAAGTGCAGGGATAGGGATGATGGAATCCAAAAATCACACCTGCCCACACATTTTCCTACTCCTCCACCCAAGAAAAAGAGAAACAAATCATCTTCCCATATTTTGAGTTGTGCTAATAGCAGTTATACTTTACAAACACACAGCTTCTGCTCCTGATGCAGGCTGACAGCTCACGGGGAAAGAGATGGGAGAACAACATCCAACAACTCGTGCTAATCAGTGCTTTCATCAAAGAGAATGACATGATGTAGGTCTAATCCAAGGAAGCTTTCTCTTTCACTTGCAAGCTGTACATCAACAAAAGAAAAGGGATTTACTAATTGGAAAGATGATATAAAAATGCTAATAAAGCTGTTGACAGGCAAGGCTGGGAACATCTCAATTTTAGATCCCTGTATGGATGTGACTCAAAGAATTCTTCCTCTAGAAATGATTTCACTAGGACTAACAAAAAATACAGAGAAATGAGGAGAGTATTTGGTCACCCTGACTGGAAACTATATAAAAATCAGGAAGTTCCCACTGCTGTCCTGGAGCTCACCACAGCCAGACACCCAGACACACCATGACACCATCCTTCTGCAAATTCCAGCCATTTCATTCCAAGCTCCAGCTTATTTAGAATCATAGAATCATAAGGGACCTTGAAAGATCACCTAGTCCAATCACCCTGCCACAGCAGGATCACCTAGACCAAGTTGCACACAAACACATCCAGACAGGTCTGGAACGTCTTGAGAGAAGGGGACCCCACAACTGCCCTGGGCAGCCTGTTCCAGTGCTCTGTTACCCTCACTGTAAAGAAGTTCCTTCTGATATTTACATGTAACCTCCTCTGTTCCAGCTTGCACCCATTGCCCCTTGTCCTATCACTAGAGGACCTTGAGAAGAGGCCTGCTCCATCCTCCTGATTTCCCATTTTTCACTTGGTTTGGGCCTTCTCTAAATGGTTCAAGGTGCATGAGGTTAAAGAAACCTGCGTACAGTTCATTAATGGGAGCAGTGGAATGTCTGATGGAGATTGCTTTGACCACTCCGCAGACAGGGCTTGGCAAACCTCAAATATTCACACTCTATGTCTGCCACTCTGCAGCAGTAAAGCTACAATCAGAATTTCACCCCAAAGAAACACACATCTCATGCATAAGCACTACAGCAGGCTTCAAAGCAGTTGTCTTTCTTCTTTTTTTTTTTCCTGAGGCAGCCAAAACAACATGCAGGATCAAGCCAGATGATAGCAGTGTACTGTAAACTTATCATAAAAGCAGGATGGAGAAACCAGCTACCAGCTGTGAAGAATATTTACAACTGTAAATATTATATTTCAACTGTAGAGCAAGTTATGGAAATGCCTACTTTATCGATCAGCTCATCAGAAAGGAGAAGAAGAGGATATAACTCTGCAGTTCTCCGCAGCGCAGAGCTGTGCTGACACCGCGAATGTGTTTTTGAGATACTGACTCCTGCAAACAGCAACAGGGGGATCAACTTGCTGATGAATGGATGCAATCATTTCTGCTCCAGCACCTGCAAGGAATACCATGCTACCACTGATTTGGGAAAGAAAGCAACTTAAACAATCAGAGAATTGTGAAAATTGAATTTCAATTGGGTCTATTTCCCCTCATATAGTATCTCTTGGGACACCCATCCAGAGCAATGACTTCATAGGTATTTTCCATCCTACACACTGTTGCACTGAAGACAGAAGCCACTGATACCCACCTGTAGCAGAAGGTAAGGGTGGAGTGACAAAATAAACCACAAGCACAGTAATTTATGCCCTGATTTTAAATCTCCAAAAGGAAAATTCAATTTCCCATCTTCTTCTGCAGTTAAAAAAAAGCATTAAGCTGTGTCTGGAGATTACTACAAATGTGATAGTCTTGTTTTAGCAGGACCTATCCAACCTCCAGTAAGACAGAGAAATCAGAATAGTTGGGAGCTTGTACAGTAGGCAGGATTTTATGACTAAATATCACCGGTGTCTGCATTCCCCCAGCTACTGCAGTGCAAACCCTCAGCTCTACAGCAACTCAGGGAAGGGGGAGCCTGAATAAGATTTATTTTTTCAAAAGTCATCTTCTCTGGCAGAAGGCAGTAAACGAATGTCAATCTTCTATGACATGAGTGATACTGCAGGAATGTGTCAGAGCCTTGGAAGCCCTGGGAGATAGCAGAATCACAAAATTGTTTTGATTAGAAGAGGCCTTTAAGCTCTGAGTCTGTTGACACAGCACCATCAGGTCACCCCTGACCCATGTCTCTCACGCCCACATCTTCAAGGCTTTTCAGTCCTTCCAGAGATGGGGACTTGACCATTACCCTGGGCAGCCTGGACCATGCTTACATGGAACAAATCTTTCCTCATGGACAACCTAAACTTCCCCTGGTACAACTAGAGGCTGTTTTCTCTTGTCACTCATTCTTTTGGAGAAGAGACTGACTTCCCCCTTTCACTCCAACCTCCTTTCAGAATCGAGCTGAAGGCTATGAAGTCAAGCAAGGTATGTCTGAGAGCTCTGGACTTTTTGCATATTGGCTTGCCCCACAGGTCTGGGACACACCAAGGTCAACCTGGCAGAAAATCTTGAAGCTAAGAACCTCTCAGTCAGTTTATTTAGCATGCAGTGACACTTCCTCACCCGAATCCCAAAGCAGAGCAAGATAGGAACAAATTTCATTCTAAAGCAAGATCTAACTGATACCTACCACATCCTGAGGAACGACTGCACATCAGGTCAATTAAACTGCTGTAAAACCAGAGCAGAGTTACAGTCCAGCTCCTCGGTCGGGAATACTTTGTGAATGGATTACTCTTGGCTTGTGTTGGTTGATTTGCCCCTTGGTTGGATTTGCCAAACAAGGACAGCGGTTCCAGCAGGTGAACAATCAAAAGCCAGAGCAGGAGACAACTTAGCAGAATGCTAAAGCCAAAGCTGGCAATGTGCATCAGCATACATTAACCAGCAGAAGAGCCTAAGGCATGCCTGGGAAACACCGAGTAAGTGGAATTTAATTTCTGGATTAATAATTCTATTCCTTAAAAATAAATTTTCCTTAAGAGAACAGAAAGTCCCATTTTCATTGGAGATGGTTGCATTTAATCAGCAAGTGGAATGGTAAGTGTGTCACAGAGCTCAACAAAAGAAATGGGTTTAATTCTATGCCCCAAGGCAAGGGCATCCTCTATGTGGGTCAGTCCCAGAGTGGGATCTAAGGATGACTTCCCACTTTGTATTGGTCCAAGTCAGCTCAAAACACACCCAAACTAGAAGATTCCCCAGCCAAATGCAGTATTTTTTGTCTGTTCATCTCTGTAGAGTCTACGCTGCCCTTCACCTGTAGCCTTGGAACAATGACAGGTTCCAGGTAATCTCTGCTGGCTTTGGGGGTGTCCACAGTTCTGAGGTCCTCTGGGATATCTTCCTGCAACTAAGAGTTGCTGCCTAAGAGATGGTGGAGGCCCCATCCCTGGAGCCATTCGAGGTCAGGCTGGATGGGGATCTGGGAATCTGTTCTAGTTCAAGATGGCCCTGCTTGTTGTAGGTGGTTTGGACTGGGTGCCCTTTGCAGGTTCCCTCCAACCCATTCTATGGTACTGCTGCAGACCTATGCATTTGGAAATTAAAACAGCCAATGGATAATATCAGGCAGCTACAAGCCCAGTGCAGCCTCACCACCCACACTGGCCTTGGGAGAAGCGGTTACTAACCAGCTTTAGTAGATTTCAGGGAAAAGCCCAATATTATTTTGGGTTATTTTGTTGTTGCTTTCAAACACAAAACTCTAACAGCAAATGTGTTTGTCTAAAAAATACCTGGACTCTCTTATTAGCTGATTCTAATAAATCAGCTACCAACATCAGCTTCCCATAAACTCAGAGAGGAATGAAGCTAAATTCGTAACTCACCTTTCTAACACCCTTCAAGGTTCCCTGATTCCAGGTAAAACAAACATTGCCCAGAAACCCCAAATTGTAAACACACCAAAGCCCTGCTGCTTTCAAATGAGATACTGCGCTGGCTGCGCACATTCCATCTGAACCACGGATGGATTTTCCATGCTGGTAGCACTCAGAAAAAAAACACTCCAAAAGCTGGTGTTCATCTGAAATTTGAACATCTTGAAGCAGACAGATACCAGTTGTTTTCTAGTGAAGATTTTCCTGACGCTGAACAGGGAAGCAGAGATTAAAGGGACGCTATTCCTCTACTGAAAATTAATTTTCTACAGTTGTTAAAAAACTTGTTTCTTGAGGAAAATTACTCACTTGACTAGATAAACACTTCTATCTCCTCTAGGAAAGCGTGTTTCCTCCAACCTCCTGACCTGACACATTATCCAATTTAGTATCATCACAGAACAGCGTTTGGCTTTTCATGCAATTCGAGAAGGTAAAATCCCAACAACCCCATTGGGAAGATGTTGGAAACTGGGTTTTTTGAACTTAAAAAGAACTAACACACTGCTTCCCCCACCCCAGAGCCATCACCATCCTGTTGATTGGTTTGGTGTTTCATGAGTGTTTCATGAGTGTTTTCAAAAGGGGGAACAAAAAAAATGGAGAAGAAAAGGAATTTACTGATGAATAAAATGTCTTGCTGAAAATATTTTGCCATTTGAAAACTAATTTGTGGATTTTCATTTCTATTTCTCACACTGTGGACATGAAATACTCTGCAGCAACACAGTGGCATAGCAGACAGAGCTACCAACATTCCAACTTCAGCACCAAAACTCCTTTGTGATGTGGACTTTGGTGTTTCATGATGGGAGCCATTGTTTCTGCTGAACTTCTGATTCTGCTGGGTCACTACAGAAACCCTGGCAGTGATTTCAAAAGCAGCAGGATCAGTCCAGGGTGTAAGGGTGGCAGGAGCTGTGCAGCAAGTGATCACATGCTGCTACTGCAATATCTGGCTGACAGATCCATATCCAACAGGGATAGAAAAGTCCTTTAGAAAACACTATATCTGATTCCCTTTTCATCTCAGGGATGCAAGCCAGGCTCAGTACCTTTAAAACCTGGTGCTGCAATAATTTCTCCTGCCTTTTTTCTTTTTTGTTTTTAAATGAGGAAGCGATGCTTTCATTTCCCTATGAAAGGGCTGATCTGAGCAAACAGGCACCAATGACACTAGCACGGTAAAGATTTTTTGAAGGAAGCCAAAACCAAAGTGCAAGAGATTAAAGAGACAACTCCCTCACAAGCCAAATGATTAAAGCCTTTACTTTCTGGAACAAGCATTCTCTTGAAATAATAAAAACCAAAAGGGAGACTAACGCTGCTCCAGGTCTCCACCAGTTTACCCAGCCACACGTCAGGCTTTTTCTTTGAGTTCTCCATGCATATCAGACACCTCATGGAAACCACTTATGGATACAGGCGGATTTGAAGCGAAGCCACAGCTGTAATGTATTCCTTGGCGTCTCCTTCGCACGCAGAACAGATTAATAGGAGCTTTCTTTGGGATCTGGACTATGCCCCAGAGAAGCAGAACTATCAACAGCTTGTGAGAGCCAAGAACTAACCGTGGGCATTCAGAGGGAAAATTCTGGGCAATTCAGGATGTTTCTTCCAGTGTGCAAGGAACACCATGGTATCAGAACCATGCTGGAGACATCTCTAACCTAACCCTGCCCCAGCTGAAAAAGAAAACCAGAGTCACAGACTGGCTCAGGGTGAAAGGGACCTTATACATCATCTCCTCTAATCTCCCTGCCACAGGCAGCGATGCCTCTCACCCACATATGGAGACAAATCTTCCATTTGCTAGTCCAAGCAAACTTCCACATGCTTATTTGCCAAAGGACAACTCGAAGCAGTCCACAAAGGTAAGATAATGTCACCCAAGCCCTCATCCTGCCAGCAGATCTGCTCTTTTGATCCTAAACATGCAAGAAATGCAAAAGTGATGCATTCTCACCCAAGATGTTTTCATGACTAATTGAATTCTTCTTCGCAGAACTGCATATTGAGGAAAAATGTGTTTATCGTGAAAACAAACCAATGCCTTAACACTGTTCTTGCAAAACCCAGGAACAAAGGAAAAATAGGCTGACACCTCCAGTAATAAAAACAGATGCCAGTCCTCGAGAGGAGACCTTACCGCTGTCTACAACTACTTCGGTAATAGGTTGTAAAGGGGTAGGGGTTGGTCTGTTCTCCCGAGTGGCCCGTGATAGGCTGAGGGGAAACGGCCTTAAGCGGCACCAGGGGAGGTTCAGGTTGGATGTCAGGAGGAATTTCTTTGCTGAAAGGGTTGTCAGGCACTGGAACAGCCTGCCAGCAGGAGGAGTTTGAGTACCCGTCCCTGGAGGTGTTTAAGAGAAAGGTAGTTGTTGCACTGGGGGACAGAGTTTAGAGGTGGTGATAGGGCTAGGAAAAGGTTGGACTCTGTGATCTTGAAAGTCTCTTCCAGCTGAAACTGTTGTATGATTCTGTGTTCCCTAGTGAGAAGAATTCTGCTCTACTTCTTGTAATGTTACTCCATCTTTTTTAATATGCTCTTCATCCATTAACTTTGACTCCTTATGAGCCTAATTCACAGCTACACACCAAACAAATTATCCCAAATCAAAAACATCTCACTCATTTCCTCTTTCCCCACCTCCACACTACATCATGCAAAATCATCTTGCCATGAGGTGTCAGAAGGAATTACTGATTTGTTAGCAGGGGGCTGGTGGGAGCTCAGATTCCCTCTACATGACGTAACAGCCGCACAGCCGAGGTTTGTATTTGAAGAAATTAATTCAATAAAGGCCTCAACAGGCTGCCCACCCTTGTTTTCTGCCTACGTGATCAACAGGAAAATGCTGCTAACCGTTGCATTGTACTGCTTTTCCCCCTCCCTGATTAGTTCAGCCTTCCACATCAAGCTAAGAAATGACTGTAGGAAAGTCCACTCAATCACGTCCAAGCTTCATGCCCATCTCTCATCTTGCTAGCTCCTCCTTCCATAGCTACCTCCCAATCCATCCTTTAGCTTCATCCAAGCAATCATCACTCCTCTGTTTTCATTTACACTGCTCTCTCCCCTCGGGAATTCTGCTGACGAAGGCACATGCTAAATGGATTCTATGGACACACTCTTTGGATGCAGGTTGATTCCTGAACCTGTCTGCTCCATCTTTCACAGACCTCACACCATTCCTGCTCAGCTACCAGTCACAGTTACCACATTATGGAATCACAGAATGGTCCGGGTTGGAAGGGATCTTAAAGATTGTCCAGTCTCAAACCAGACCAGCTTACCCAGAGACCCTATCCAACCTGGCCTGGAACACTTGCAGGGATGGAACAGCCACAACCTCCCTGGGCATCCTGTTCCAGTGCCTCAGCACCCTCCCTATAAACAATTTCCTCCTAAGATCCCATTCAAATCTCTCCTCTTGTAGCTTAAAGCCATCTCCCCTTGGCCTATCACTGCAATCTCTTGTAAAAATCCCTTTCCCATCTTTCAAATAGGCCCCGGTCAGGTTCATCTCCATTCAAGTACCTGCTGAACACAACTGTATTTCTAGCCGACTGGCCCGAACAAGCATGCCGAAATGACTTCATTTACTTCCTGCAGCTCTTCCCTGGCTCCTCCAACTCTATCACTTCACGATCATCAATGTGTGTGGCAGTTTCCTTTAATTGGATTCCATCCAACCAGCCTCATAGCTGCTTCCCTATGAAAGGATATCATTTTCCTCTCCAGTAACCCCAGCACTGCTACGGCAGAGCAGAACTGTCATGCTGCTTGGTATCATTCACACCCAGCCTGACCCAAAGTTTAACTCTGCTCATGGATCTCCAATCTATGCTGCAGTTTATTCCTCATTGACACTGGTAACAATGATTAGTTTAGTCCTGACAGCACATACCACATCACACCACTGACAGCTGGTGCTGCTGTACCCACTGCTCAACATCTGCAGAGAAGGTTCTATTCTAGGGTTTGAGAATTTCCCTTAGACATTGAGGTGGTTCTTTTAGGTTTTAGAAGTTGAAGAAGTCAGAGAAAAGGCAGGACTAAAACGGTCCCAGTTGAGCTGTATCAGGTAGCACTCACACAACCTTCTAAAGAACGGGCAAGAAACCCAACCAAACCAGATGATGCCACTTCAGCTACAGTGCTGTTACAGCTCCCTGCACTGTGTAAGATCTCAGGATCTCAGCAAGGTACCCTGAGCCTTGTAGAAAGCCTGCTCTTGTTCAAAATACCAATGTGAAGCCAGAGCCCTTTCAGAGGAACCTATCTAGGGGAAGGCAGGCTCTGCAGGGAACTGCGACACAGCACATGCCCATCGTGCCCTGAACACCAGAAGCTATCAGGCTTCCCCAAGCTCAAACCTAAGTGACCCTGAAAGGAGAAAGGGAACAACTTAAGCATCCTGTCAGGCTAAAAAGAGCCACTTGTGGGAGGCAATTTTCTGAGTGGGTAGCTGCATTATTTAGAGCCAACTTACGGTGGCATTTTCAGGTCTTGATTCTTAATTTTGGACACAACTCCGGTGGCAACAAACATTCTTACTGTAAGATCATAACCTTTCCGTGACTTATTTTCAGACAATGCAGAGCATTAGGGGAGATTTATGTTTACTGCTGAGTTAAAGGTCAGGAATGGAGGCTTCCTGCCTTCCCCATCTCTCACCTCCTCTCTTCCACCAAGAGACTAAGACTGCGTAATCTGCTGTGGGTTTTTTTCATACAAGAGCTGATTTCGAGCACTGCCCTGACGATGGCACAAGGGTAAGCACATGAAATCCAATCAAGTGGCTCTACAGGACAAGACACATGACGAGACAGCCTGCCAGACTCCAGCTCTAATGCACATGCTGAAAAGCAGCTTATACACAGCCTGGGTAAAGGGTGCTTTGTTAGGGAGCACAGGCAGCTCACGCTGCACTGGCTGCTCTCCATTAGCCACCCATTTCAAAACACTTCTGATTGTTTTGGAAGTACTCGTCTTGCCCTTTTTGCAACTCAATATTTGCAGTTAATTGCTTAGCTAGTGCACTTGTCTTCAATTGTAAATCACATTAAGCCAAAATTTTATTTAAAACTGCCATCTTTCCCTATCGGCAGGTCCCGTAGATAGTGGTTTAAAGCCAGACACTTCTCTGCTCTATTGAGTGCACATACAGACACTTCCCTGGGCCTGAATCACTGACATAGAGGGTATGGACGCAAAGATCAGTCCCTTTATGGTTAAAAAGGGAACCAGTCATTGCATGTTTTCCTACAAAAATAGAATCACAGAATTACAAACTTTTTATGTTGGAAGGGACCTCCAAAGGGCGACTAGTCCAACTCCCCTACAACAAGCAGGGCCATCTCTAACCAGAACTGATTGCCCAGAGCCCCAGCCAGCCTGACCTTGAATGGCTCCAGGGATGGAGCCTCCACCACCTCTCTGGGCAGCCTGTTCCAGGGATCCCCCACCCTCAGATTCAAGACCTTTTTCCTCCTGTCCAGCCTCACTCTGCCCTTTTCCAGCTTCAAACCATGACCCCTTATCCTATCATTCCCCAGCCTTCTGACAGCCCCTTTCAGGGATTGGAAGGACACTCGGAGTCTTCTCCTCTTCAAGCTAAACCCCAAAATCTAATCTAACTGAGGATGCACTGCACAGCAGTAACAGCCAAGAGACTGCTGTCCTCTGGACACAGTAGTCCGTGTGATCCTCCTAGCTCCCCTTCATACTTTTTAGGGGAGAATATCTTGCCACAACCACTTATCATGGTGGAGGCTGGGTAGCAGTCACAGTGAAAGCAGAGCAGGGGAGAACAAACCCTTCTATTTTTATGTGTCCATTTATATAAAATGTAACTGTTAAACCCATCAACAGGATTTATGGGTTTTATTCTTTGCTTTTATGAGAGTATTTAACATGGGCAAGGCATAGCCCTGAGATTCTGACAGTCACCATGTCCACTGCTCCATCTGCGGAAAAGCTCTGTCATATTCTATCATAGGGAACTCACTCTCCACTGCATCTTCTAGGGCCAATGCCACATCCAGTCCTTTGGCAGAACCTGCTATACATGCCCTTCTCTCCTCTCTCCAGCCTCACCTTCTGACAGGTTCCACAAAGATCCACTTCAGCAGCTCCTTCGTGATGCAGGCTTCAAAAAATCCCAGCCAATCAACTTTAATACCAGCAATATCTCATGAGTCATAAATCTCTCCCTGGAAACTTGACTGAAGTGCTGATGTTACTGCCTTGCTGGAGTGGTGTATTCTGTATTTACTGATGCCCTTGTCTTTTTCTCTTTAAATAAAAAATGACCCAGCTGATCAGCTCTGTATTAAGAATTACTTGTTCAGCCAGTTCAAGCTCACCCAGCCTGTCTAGGAAAGCCAGAGGAACTGCAGCACATCTCACACTGGTCAAACACACATGAGAAGGACCAACATTGATGTCATCTTGTCTGGCTTCGCTGCCTTCCTTGCTTTCTGACCACACAGACAGAAGTTAACAGCTCTAGGAGTACACATCCTGCTTGGGAGCAGTGGTACGTAGCAGATCCAAGATGTGCTGCTTGTCCCACCATGACAGCTGGGTCATTCCCATCGTCCAGTATCCTGCACATACCAAGCATCCCACACCACTCACCCTGGGATGGGCTTTTGGGGAAACTACTCTTTTAATTTGGAGCTACTGGCACACCAAATATGACAAACATGAAGACAAAAGGCATTCTGCACTCCTGTAAAATGAGCAGTTAATAGGTTGTCTTTGCTTTCTTTAAATGCTCTTCACAAAGTTCTAACATAAACGAGTAGAAATGCTTCGTTGTGATACTCAGTGTTTGGATTCCCTTCAGAAGGAAAAGAACAGCCTCGAGAAAGTCCAAGGATAGCATTTCAAAAGGATGCACTTGCAAGAGCTAATTAAGATTTAAACCACGACAAGCTGCGAGTACCTCAGAGTTCCCTCCAACAGACAGGCACAGTCCCCGAGAACAATTTGGAAATTACTTTTGAGCATTAGGGGAGTTGTGTAATCTGATTTAGTTGTCACTCCTGTCAATAGAAAGACATAAAATGTCTTGAATTTCCATGAGAGTTTGAGAGTAATTGGGAGGAAATACAAGAAAAAAGGAAAAATAATCAATAAACCAGTCTATAATTTCATTGATGGCAAGAGCCACGGCTAGAGCAGGGCAGGGGAGAGTTTGCTGTCAGAGGGATCATTTGATCTTGAGACCCATCGCTATCTCCATCTCAGCACAGAAAGCTGTCAGTCAATGCTGAGGACTTGCATGTGCCTTTTCAGGGCTCAGTTTGATCTCTGATGTCCTGAAACAATAGATTTGAAATAAAAATACCTGAAAACATTTAGAGATATTAAGTTTACATGATGACTCTGATCCTGCGGATTAGTGTGGAGTCCGCAAGTGTGCTGAAGCCTGCCAGGGAGAATAAAGCACTGCACTGTCCTTACACTAAGGGTGATTTAATTTGGATGTCCAGATGTTCATTTCAAGATTCTTAGCCACTTTGAAGAGTTCTATCTCCACTGCCTCGGAATAAAATCATAATTACGTGTAAGCCATTTACAAGATTCCTGTGGCAAATATCCCTAACCCTGCTGGGTCACTTTAGGGCAGAAAAGCCATAGTTAATACGAAGGAGGAAGGACAGCTCGACACAAGTACTGAAATAAATAAAACAACTTGCTCAAAATGCATGGCAAAGCATGTGAAAACGTGAAGGTCACCAAAGCCCAAGAGATCCCTCCATCTCTTGCCAGGCCCGAAACTGTTGGGAAATGGTTCTAACAGCAAACTGTCTCACTTTGCATTTCTAAGAGGCTGAATCCCAAGAATAACAATAATGCACACAAGATTCCAGCCCTTGGCTTTCCAGCCAGACAGTAATTCAATGAACAATGCAGCCAGCCCATCAACACATCCTTGCCAAGTTACACAAGTACCACTTGTAGGAAAAGCTTTCTACTCGAGAAAGAGAGAGTAAGAGAGAATATGCCGGCAGAGAAGGAGCTGATGGGGAGGGCTCGCTCCTAATCGGATGTTTTAATTACAGCACGGCTCTGTAATACTCGACATTGTTGTGTGGGATTTCTAGCAGCAGAGAGATTCCAGAAGCTGTTCCTGAGCATACAGGGCAGGAAACTGGAGGGGACTCTTTGGCACTGCGGTTTGGCCATATGCCAGCACTGACCAGCTCCTGGAGGCCATGGACCTCACTCCCTGTCCTCTAAATATCAACATAGTAAGTCCCAGAGGTGGCACAGACTGAAAAACACCCCAAATTCATGGAATCACAGAATGGTCTGAGTTGGACCTTAAAGATCATCTAGTTCCAACATCCTGCAATAGGCAGGGACACCTCCCACTAAATCAGGTTACTCAAGGCCCCAACAAACCTGACCTTGAACACTTCTTATTGTCTTTTGCTGAAAGTAAAAAGGCTTTGAACAGCAAGGTCACTGATACAAAGCCTGATAAGGAGCCTACCAAGGCTACCAGGACACATTTTAGAAGGAAGCAAAGATAGGTAGGTGTTTTCTGCATTAGGCGTCATCCACCCCACCAAGTCAAGTCACTGAACATCTTGGAGTAGGGCTTTTTAAACCCAAGGGCCTTCCCTTCACCCAGTTTTCCTGGAGTCTTTTCTCATTTCTGGCTACACAAATGCACACCAGAGCAAAACACCTTCGTCATCCTGTAACATCATCTAGGCTGGAATGGAGCCCTGTAATGAAACCCAGCCTCCCAGTTTCAGATTGAAAGGCATTTCAGAGCTGCATCACACACACACAATGAAGATATCAAAGAGTTTCCCCGTTGCAGCACTGAGCTTAGATGAGACAATTGTGACAACCGCATCCACAGCAGGGAAACCAGAGAGGGAAGGGAGTGTTTTGGAAAACAAAGTGACTGCATTGGGGCACAGTGATGCTCCAGAAAGCCAGAGCAGCAAGGGCCATGAGCAAAGTCCCTCAATAACACCAGCTAGGACCCCTCCCCTACTGAGGTCCAGAGCACTGAGAAGGGGGTGTCTGCTCTGCTGCCTCCTCTAAGAAGGAGCTGCTCCCACTGCAGCCTCGTCTTCTCCAAGAGGAGATCCAGCATGTCCACCTCACACAAGGGAGCAACCAAGAAATGCAGCCAGAAGCTAGACAAGGCCATCACGCTGTTCCCGTGGAGCCACTTTCTCTGTGCAGGATCCAGATCAGATTGGGGAGCTGGGAAGGAAAGACTATCTGGCCTTTGCAGTGCTGGGACGAGACAACAGGAGCACCCACACATTACTTCGGGTTTATAACACAAACCCACAAGGGTCCTGCATGGCCTGCAGAAAGGGCAGATGGGGGTAGCTCTTCCACTTCTTGAAACTCAGTGTTGTGGGGCAGCACTGAGCACACAATGGAGGGAGAAGTGAGGCAGGGAACATGGGTGTTTTCATCTAGCACCAAAACCAGACGCCCTTGGTGCAGCAGATGTACCACAGTTACCCTGCTACAGAGAAGTTGGCATTGTTAAAAGAGCCGAAAGCTGGAATCTGAGTGAGAAATCACCACTCAGATGTCACACTGGGTTGTTTTTGGGTCAACTCACTTTTACACGATACAGCCAATTCCCAACCAGAGGTTCTCACACAAAAAAGAAAGGTGCTCAGACCCTTCATCCCAAAATAGCCACGCTTCCATTTCAAACTCAAAGCTGCCTTGATCAAAAGAGCAAAATTACCTTTTCTGCTGCCCCCAACCTCTGAAACACAAAACACATCTCCAAAGGAGTGCAACCTCCATTTTTAAAAAAACCAACAGACTTGTGCTAACACAGAAAGAAAAATAACTGGGGAAACTGCAAGAGGAGCCATCTGGAGATTCCCACCATGGCGGCAGGAAAATGCAGAAGGAAGTAATAGGTGCCGAGCAGCTCCCATCACTAATGCTCTTCTCCAAAGTACCCAAACAACGTGGGGTGGAAAGAAGTATACGTGGGATTCTCATGTGGCAAGGAATCATCACTGCAAGTCCCACAGCAATCAGCTAAACCCACTTGCACACCCCCATCGTTCAGCACAAACAGGTACCGCCAGCAATGCTTTTATTGCTGAAAAACTCCTTGGATGCTCCTTCCACAGAGCATCAAACCACCGTAATAGAGATAGAGCACAGAGCAGGCACAGGGTACTGCACAGCTCTCCTCCATGGGCACTGTTCCCTCTTCGCCCAACACCGGGCTGTACGGGATATTATTAAGCCCAACAGCTGCAGTTTACAGCTGTTCCTTTCTAAAATACACAGGTCATTTGCTTTTTTCTCCCCTTCTTTAGAAGTGGGACTGTAGGATTTTCTTAATAAATATTCAGCATCCTCACCAGAACAAAATGGGAGTGAAAGCAAGGCCGCTGCCTTTCGCATCTGCACCGTGGTTCTATTTTTCAATGTAACCTGCTCTAAAAGTATAATGATGGGCATTAAATCCAAGCTGGAAGGCAGAGTCCTAAAGCCCAGGAAAACATTTACATTTCTGCAAGGGTGAAGCATGAAAATTCAGTGACAAATCCATTTTTCTTATGCAGAGTTGTGGCTTCAGAGCATTTGTAAAGACAGAGGAGGCCAGCACTGGTAGGATAATAGAACTGTTGGTTACACTTCTCCGTTTCTTATAGATATCTCTCTGCCCCCTTTTAAAGAAAAAAATCCCCAAACAAACAAACAAAACCAGTCCCAAAACCAGAAAACCCTGACATAAAATAGAATCATAGAATGTTCCAGGCTGGAAGGGACCTCCAGAGGTCATTTAGTCCAACCTCCTTACACCAAACAGGGAAATCTCTACCTAGGTCAAGTTGCTCAGAGCCTCATCAAGCCTGACCTTCAATGACTCCAGGAATGGGGCCCCCACCACCTCCCCAGACAGCCCATTCCAGCCATCAACCCTCCTCACACTGAAGAACTTCTTTTACCTAATCTCCAGCCTAAATCTCTCTTTTCCCAACTTGAATCAATTGTTTCTCATCCTATCCACACAAACACTTTGGAACAGACCTTCCCCTGCCTTCATGTACTCAGGTACTGAAAGGTCAAAAGAAGGTCCCCATGGAGACTTCTCCAAGCTGAACAGCTCCAACTCTCTCAGCCTGTCCTCACAGGAGAGATGCTCCATTCCCCTGATCATTTTGGTGGCCTCCTCTCAATTTGCCTGCATCTTTCTTATGCTGGGGGCTCCAGAACTGGGCACAACACTCCAGGTGAGGTCTCACCTGGAGAGGGCAGAAGGGGCAGAATCCCTTCTCTTAATCTGCTGGCCACACTTATTTTGATGCAGCCCAGGATGGGACTGGCCTTCTAGACTGTGATTGCACAGTGGTGGCTCATGGCCAGTTTTTCATCCATCAAATCCCTTTCCACAGGACTGCTCTCCAGTAGATTCTCTCCCAGCTAGTACTGATAATGCTAGTTACCCCCACCCAGGTACATGACTCTGCATTTGGCCTTGTTTAAACTCAAAGCTCATCTGGGTTCATTTCTCCAGTCTATCCAGGTCCCTCTGGATAAAATGAAACACTACAGCTTGTTTTTGGAAGAGATGGATCTACTGACACAAGTAGTGTCACTGAGTAACCTACTGCTGCATGGAACTGTCTGAACTGTTAATCACCAGGCAGTGCCCTACTGCACTGGAGAAGTTGATGGATTCTTACCAGTCACCAGGAGAAATGGCTCAGGATATGAGGGATGTTACAGAAAGAGAAATCAGGAGGCTCCTCAGCTATAGAAATCATCACAAAGCCCCACCAAGAAACAATAAATTCCTTAGTCAACATGTGAAGACTATTCTGGTTTCCTCCTTTCTTCTGCATCCCTCATGGTCATGTGGAAAAGAAGACACGCTCCATTCCCTCTTGAGCACCATGCTGGGCTCTGCACCTCTGATGAACTTGCAACATGATGTAAATACATGTGAGTCTTCACAGCACATCAGCTCAACAGACCAGGTAATTCAGCAGCTCTTCTGCTCCTCTACCTTGAAAGGGTTTAACAAACCCAGAAAGCACACTATGGCAAACTCCTCCAGTTCTCTAACGCCTTCTGAACCCAACACATTCATTTTGTAGGCGAGATCCCAGAGGGCTCCTGATTCCTTCCTGTTGCGCACAATCATTTTTAAAAGCAAAGTTTCCAAGCCAGGCAACCATGAGCCTTATATTGTACCTGTTGCCACCCCAAATCCAACCTGAGCAGCCCTACCCACAGCGCTAATAGCATAAACCCCTTGAGCCAAAGGAAAGCCACGTGGGCACAGCAGGGCTACCATCTCTTGGCTTGTGCACACACAATGCAGAAGGATGCTCAGCAAGTCAAAAAGTCTGACTTTACGGAGATAGAAAGTCATGGAATAAAGACAGACTGAGAAGGTTAGAAAGTAATTTGCTAGCTGTGTTACAGATTTACTCTAAAATCTTAGCATCCCTCCTCTTGTTTCTACAAGGAGGATAGATCTGGCCTGAGCAGTGCTGCCCTGGCAGGGGAGTTAGACTGGATGATCTCTGGAGGTCCCTTCCAAAACCTAACAATCTGCGACTCTGTAACAACCACATACCCCACCTCCCGTGCCAAATGCACTTGGATTGCTAGAGTGTGCAAGTGGAGAGGGAAAGGACCATCTCTAATGGGTGGTTTATTGACAGTGACAACACAAACAGACCAGCATGTGCTGGATCCACACTTTAGCCGAGGCTGGGTGCTCATTAGTGAAGATGTTGCAGAGCTCTGGCCCAGCATCTTGCATGAAATCAAGCAGCAAATCAAGAGCAATTAGAGCAATGCTATGGAGACAGGGCCGGAACATGGTTCCCATTATCCTTACAGCTCTCTGCAAACTGTAAAGCTGCACAGATCCCACTAGCTTTCAAAGAATGAAAAGAATCCTCCTCTCTTTCAGATATTTCTGATTATTTATTAATGGAGAATAACAAAAAAGGTAGTGGGAGGAGGGGGCTGTACCCTTAAATCTGAGCCCCACTGGTATCAATGGGAAGAAACACCAAATACCATTCAAGGTCAGGAGCTACCTAGGAAAAAAATAACTCCAGGAGAAGTTGGAGAGCTGCCTTCCCCCCACCCCATTTTCAACACTTGCATCAAGTGTATAGAAAAGCAACCTTTGTGCAAAACACAATGAACAGGGCCATTTGTCAAGCCTGAAACACATCACACAGCCAGGAGCAGCAGCCTGCTTGCAACAAGTTTGGCATCAAAAGCAAAGCGGAGACTGGGGGCAGGAGCCAGCACAGACATGTGTCACTGCTTCCTTAGAGATCACCAAGGGGGTTGGACTGATCCGTCATCTCATCTGGAACACTTTGCTCTTCCATTTTTCAGACAGTCAAACACACAGGTTAGCATTTAGGGGAAGATCCTACTGCAGCCTGAGGAAGGACGAGTTTCTACACATGAATTTACCCCGAGAGCTGTTTATAAATTATTCCACCCATGTGTGGATGCTGTTCATTGCAGAGCAAACCACCTCTTTCTGGTTTAGTTGAGCCCAGCTTGGAGGTGAGAGACCCAATCTCCTAGGTTTTTTTTCCATTTTACATTGATGCCACTAACTCCTTAAACCAAACCCAACACCATGGGCTGGTCTGTGGTTACACTGGAGCTCTCACTGCTGGGACTAGGCCTTCTTGGCACAATTTGCTCTATTTAAATCACTGCTGCTTTTAGCCTGATAGAAATAATCCCATAGCGGAGCTGCCATCAGCCCTCAGTCATCCTTGCCCATAGTAGCTGTTCTGATTCCATCACTTGCTTCACATTTAAAACCACTCCTACTCCATGAGCCAAAAAGAGCCTCCTGGACCTCCGGGACAGCCCAGGGAGTCAAGCCCAAGGGACCACTGTTTCTTCTGCCACCCAGGTATATTTTTGCAGCTCACTTAATCCCTACTGAAGTAAGATCACAGTTAAGGCTGGGGAAATGAGGACATCCTAAAGACACACAAAGCACCTCTGCAGCCTTAGTGTCTTAATCAGTGTGGCTGAGATCAGGAGACTCCATTTAGGAGTCACTGCCTTCTAAGAAAATGTCTGCTCCGCTGTGGAGGTGCCGCTGAGATGTCCCAATCCCTCCTGGCACTAAATCCTATTTACTACATAAATTTTTGAAGCTGCCTCATGAATTAATGCACTAAAATAACTTTATAATAGAGTCCTCATTTACAAATGCTCCCTGGAAATGTTTGTAGTATTTAAAATATACACTTAAAAATAAGCAAATGAATATTTAAATAACTCTTCTGGAGATAGCCCTGAGGAGAAAGAGTGAGTTCACTGTGACATTCAGCTCTGCAAGAGGCAGCGGGTGTGGTGAAGAGCCTGAAAGAGATGCTTACCATAGGGAAGCTCATCCTGGACAAACTACACAGATCAAAGCTCTCTCTCCAGAGAGTACTGCCCTCAAGATTAACATCCATCCTTATCTCATTCCTGTGGATAGTGCTTGCATCCCTCTGCTAGGGATGTGAAGATGTACCATGCAAGTGCTACTTAGAGATAGGGATCATTACAGAAACTTCTAGGAAGTGGAAACACTTTGCTGGTTAGAAATGACCTTGCGTGGTCACCCAACCTTCTGTGAGACACCTGAGAACCACCACGAGGTCATCTTAGCCTCTGTGCCACATGAGCAAATGAAGCACAGAACCACCGTATTCTCCACATCTGGTCTTCCTTTCAGACCAGATCTGGTCTTTCTTTCAGACCAGGGTCTGCATAGGACGAACTATCTGACCACCCTCCTCATAACCTCCTCTTGCTCAAGACAATGAGGAAACATTCCTGTGCATTTTTCTTGACTGGCTGCTTCACCCCACAAGCAATTCACATTACTGTGATGTAGCAGGGTATTCCAGTCTTCGAGAGACTCTCTGAGATCCTTCGGGATGAAAGGAGCTATATAAATGTAAATCATTCTCATTAATGTAAATTGTGGGACAATGTGATGTTTACAGCCAGCAGTCCCAAGGCTTAGCTCCACGGTGTCTATGCCTGTGTGCAATTTCACCAAGGAAGAACACAGCCAGCACCGGCACCAAAAAACCTCCATGTAGGTAGGACCTTATCAGGAGATCATGGAGTAATCAGGTCCAGTTCAAAGGGCAGTGCTGCAGCCACAGAACATCTGTCTCCCATGTCAAACACCTGGAAGCCCTGTTCTTTTAACAGTTGTCTACGGTAGATACGGAGTTCCCAACAGCATGAGGTTAATTAATAATTTTCAGACCACTTACAAAAAACAAGGTGGCTCTGATGCCAACAACTCAGTTGGTAAAGACAAGTTGACTTTCAGAGATTTAAATGTACAGTTACAACTATCAGGAACCCTCCAACTCAGATCAAACCCAGTATTCATGAGATCTACCAGCAATTATTCTACTGGTTTGGGCCAAACTTTGAATCAGCCCCTCTCTGCATCCATTTTCAGTCTCTCTGTGTCAAGAGGCAACTCCTAGCAGCTCTTGTCAACATTATGCCCATCCTAAGAGAAAAAGGAATTCATTTCCTAGATAAACTTTGGCACCCAAAGTTTATCAATGCCTTGGAAGAGCCAACCTAAGGCACAACTTAACTGCATTCCCTGGACAAAGAATACAACTTGAAGGTCCAATTGTGTCTCTGCTCAGCTCACAGAGTGAATATTTGCAAATCATAAAGAAACTGGATAATCAGGAGCCATTAAGAATCCTGCTACACATTGGATCCCACAAGTCTGGATCTTCTTGAGTGAACTATTCCCCAAGAGGCATGGCTGGCTGGCTGCACACACCCTTGGGCACAAACAAGAACAACTTCTATTTAGGAACTGAGTGCTCTCCATGCAAGTGGCAGCCATGCCATCTCCAGAGCTGTGTGCTAATGCTAATCTGGATTCAGTGCCATAAACTGTGATGGGATGAGCTCTGAGGATGGCTCTGGGTCCCTGGCAGTCAGCAGCAGTACGCAAAGGGACACAACATGACAGGCACACGCAGCCAAAACGCCAGCACGGACTGAAAGACAACAGCTCCAGCTTAATCCCAAACTGCGAAGCAAGCGTAAATCATTGGATTCAAATTCCAGCCTCTTTTCTGTGCTTTTGTTTCAATATTTAGAACTCCGACTAACAAAGCAACAGACACAATGCCACCTCCTCGGGAAACACAGACCCAGCTCTCTCCATCTGCTTCCTCCCCCCCCAAGCCCCCTCGCATTCTGCAAAGCAGATTGTGCTCTGAAATATTAATACTTTGCTCTTCTATCATTATTCCCAACCCTGCATCTTCAAGCTTGTTCCCAGCTTCTCTCCCCTCGCATATTTTCCAGGGATCGTGGCACTCCATGCGTTATGTTCCTGTATGCTTTGCGGGCTCTGAGTACAGCTTTCATAAAAAGGTGGAAGTGGTCCAACAGCAGCTTCTAGGGAGCCTTCCATCCGCAGCAGCATTTTATTTAGACAGCAGAGGGGAAATTACATCCCTATGTTACTGATTGGCTTTGGGAGTTGAATCTTCAGTTCTGGAGGAGGAGTTCATTTACACCACTGGAATGAACCCAATACCAAAACTCCCACTGGGGTGATCAGTGCTCAAGGGTGGGGGGGATGTGGGGGAACAATGATTGTTCAGTTTAAGGGCAACGTGAGGTTGCCTTTAAGTCGCGTTCTGCTTTCCCTCTAAATTTCTTTGAATTTGACTTTGTTCTATTTAATCTGGATTTCTGCTCCATCTGGCTTCTAAATAATGATGCCAATTTATTCCATGCGCTTGTTGAAGGAGCTTTTCGTTAGCGTGGGGGAGCAGCTCCGACCAAGCGCAGCTCCAACAAGTCTATTTCAGTCTCGCTCTGAACCTTCTTTCTGCAAATGTTCTAGCAAATACGTCTGCAAGCAGGAATTTCTGTAATTGCAGATCATTCAGATAAGAGAAGAGCATACATAAGAGTCATCCCATTGGAAATACCCTGAACCTGAGTCTCACCCAGCACAGATCAGTTTTTGAATCGATGGCTCCTACGCCAAGGTACACAGCCTGGTATGTGCCTGACAGCAGGGACAGACTGATTCTTCTCCAAGATTCTAGACTCAAGGACAAAAGGCCATTTCTTTTCCTGAGCTCCTACCTGAACCACACAAGGGTTATCCAAGCCAAATCTCACTGTTTCATAAGGCCAAACTGAAAGAGGGCCAAAACAATGACTTTTTAGTATAATTTCCATGCTTCTATGGATCAGGTGTTAAATTGGCTACCAAGTCTTTACTCAAACTTCCCATCAGTCAGCTATGCTTTGCCTATCTCTGGCTCAACTGGGTGGCATCTAAAAGACAGCTCCCATGTAAAATTTTTTCTTCCTCAGACTGTTGAGCAAAGGAGCAGTAACTCCCAAGCCCAAGGTACTGAGGTGCAGAGACCTTTGTTCCTGCCACCCCTGGCCTGAAGCAGAGCATCTCACTGCCTGGAGAGACAGCAAGCACCTGCTAGCTAGCAAGACATGCTGCAGCCTGGCCATGCTCCACACAAAATACCTGCTCTACATCCAGAGCTGTGACCACAGTTGAGCTGCTTGGGATCTGCACAGGAACTGGGATAACCATGGCACCCAGCTTCAGTCCAGCCATGGAGCTGGACTGAAGGATGCTCAGCAAGACGATGCCCCTAGGAGTTCATCTGTCACAACTCCTGTTAATTCGCCCAGACACAGGTACAAGGCAAACCCACCTCTGGATTGCAGCAGTCATAGTTATGGATGTCCCTGTTTTTCCAGCCCTGTAAGTCACCTTGTGAGCTCCCAGCACTACTCAGGGTAATTTAGCAGGCTTTTCAAATGACTCCGATTCTTCACCGGGGAGGTGCAATGGCCTGAGTCTCACACAGCCATATTTTTTCCTATTCACCTAAGGCCAGAGAGGGCCACTTAACCTTATTACTTCAGAAGGCTGAAACCTTTGACAATTATAAACATGAAAGTAAAAAAAGAGAGCTAAATTTGTGCAATGTATTACTTATAATTTCTCAGCCTCTGAATCCAAGCAAGAGCAGTGAGGATGGCTCTGACACCAACTTTCTTATCCAGAGTCTGGCTTGAACAGGGACTACAGAGTTAACGGCATGAAGTCACTAATGCCAAAGGTTGCTTCATGTCAGGGAGTGTTCTGGGGATGCTCTACCATCCTTTTAGACTTCACAAACTCTCTTTCAAGGTAAGACAGACCTGGCCCAGGCTGGAAGGGACCTGAGAGGTCATCTACCCCAATCCCCTGCCAGGGACAGCAGTGCTTCTCAACCAGACTTGGTTGCTCAAGGCCTCATCCAACGTGGCCTTCAACACCTCCAGGGAGGGTGCAGACACAGCCTCTCTGGGCAATCAATTCCAGAGTCTCTCCACCTTTGCATTGAAGAACTGCCTCAAATCTAGTCTGAACTTCCTCTTTTTCAGTTTCAAACCATTTCCCCCTGTGCTATTACTGGATCCCCTTGACAAAAGTCCCTCTGCAGCCTTCCTGGAGGTTCCCTTCAGGTACTGAAAGGCAGTTGTACAGTCCCCCTGGACTCTTCTCTAGACTGAATACGTCAAGAACAGAGGAGCAGCCATCAGGTTATCTGCTGCTGGTAGAGTCTTGAAGACCCTTTCCTAAGAAACCAAGTCTTTACTGTGGACTCCTGTTACAGTTTACCACAGAAAAGAAATCTCTCTCCATTTGACCTCCACAGGAGGAATTTGTCAGATAGTGACCACCTCAAGCCTCCAGTTGCAGAGCAGGATTTGAGGCATCACCAGGTGAACCAGTACCAAAGACAGGCAGAACAAATCCCTTCTTAAATGCAATCCTGCAACCCATTTCAGTATCTACCGGTGGAAGATGAAGCTCCCGTCAAGCCAGTCAGAGCTGAAATATTGTTTATTGTACCTGAAAATTAATTTCATACCTTATGGGGCATCAACGGACGCCTCGAACAATCACTGGCTCTGCACAGGAGCCTGCAGGTTTAGTGGCCAATTTTCTTCAGGCATTCACTACAATGCACCCACGTATTTAAGATCAAAATTCAGCCCATGGTGCTCAAACATTACGGTACATAACTCAGCAGAAATGTCAGACTTGCTACCGTCAAAGCATAATATTTACTGAACACTACCATGAGTTTACACAGCGCAACGCTGCAGCCCTTTGTAGGTAGACAACAGTCCAGAAAGCCAGAAGAATTAATTTTCCATGCACTGTATGAGGAGCTGGTGTGAACTTTTTCCTCTGTTATCAACCATGGGCTGTTGGAGCAAGGAAGATGCACCAAGGTGTGAACCTGCTGTTCACCAGATCTAGCAGCAGCTCAACTCAGGCACAGTAGATGAGGACATCCTGAGCAGATGCCTAAAACTGGCCCAGAAATGCTCTGTATTCGTGGACATCCTATGCCAGGCCAAAGATTCCCATTTTTTTTCTCAGAAACAGACTTCTACTGTGTCTGGTGGTTAAAGTGCCAGGGTAGCCAGAGGTCACGGTGACTCTGCCGGGCTGAAAGGGAGTAGGGGCAGAGAAGAGGTCTAACAGTCATAAATTCCATGGCAAACACGACTGCCCACTGTTTCTTCTAGGCAAACACATTTAACAGCAGGCACAAAAGTGAGTCTTAAAAATAGAACACCTTTCGTCTGCTGGCCACAGGCTCACCCTGTTCCCTCTGCAGTAAGGACAAGCACCAACAGGGTTTGTTCAGGCCTGCGTGCGTTTATGCATGCCTCTCTCCATTTCAAGACCAGGATATGAAAAACATCAGAGCTGAGGAAAGGTGAACCATGATGCCTGGGACAACAGATTCGCTGCTTTATCGCCAAAACCTAAAAGCCATTGAGGCACCAAAACCCTTAGAAGAAAACCCATCACCTCCAGACACACGTGTGCCTTAACGCTATCCCGCAAACTAAACCAGCACTGCCAAGAAGAGGATTCCATGGGGTGAGGACTTCTAGTCCAGCTCTCCCCTAGGAACGAATCCCCTCCCTGGTCTGGACAGGGTTATGTACAAGCATTTGGTGACGATGGCTTTGGGTCACTCCAGCCTACAACAGTGAGAACAGGCATCCACACCACCGGTCCAAATTTATACAGAGCACAGTAACAGCTCCATTAGACCCTCACATCCTATCAGCCAAATAATATGAGTTTTTTAAAAACATTTAGTAGTTTAACGGGCATTTAACAGCTCCCACAACTCAACAGCATCTTAGCTGCAAATCACTTGACAGTTGAATATTCCATTACATGATTTAATCCCCTTCAGCGTTTTAGAAAGGAGGAAACAACCTTCTGAGGTTGTGTAGAATGGAGAACAGCCTTGCTAGGTGCCTGCTCCCTACATGAAGAAAAGGGGGTTAGCTTTTTGCCTCTTAGTGCTTTTTATAAGTAGGACTGATTTACACAGTAAAGGCCTGATTTTTCATAACTGGAGAAAAATCAGCAAGATAGAGGCCAGTTAAACTCTACAGCAATCTTTTTTCCTTAAGCACAAAGCACTCAGTCACAAGGAGAGATGATCCAACATCACCTCACACAGGACAGGCCTTCTGCCAAAACCTCCAGCTCAGCACTGGGTGACACCCAGTACTGCAGGGAGCCCCTCTGCAGCAGCATTGATCTGAAGGCAGCACTGAAAAGCTAACGCTTTTCTCTGGGGCTGCCTCCACTGCAGACACCGCACCACCCAAATCTATAGCCAGGGGCTATACCATGCAGCTCTGTGAACCCCTTCCTGGCTGCCTACCAGACTTGGGGCACTTAGCATCAACTTGACACTTGGTGGAGGCAGCAGGAATCCATGACCCTCCCCAGCAAGCGGGACAAGGGCAGAGACTGGCAGAACAGAGCGCCAGATCAAGCACAGGAAAGGCAGATGAACAGCCAGGAGGGTGGGTGATACATATAGAGAGGTAAGGGACAGGCTGGCTCAGCATTCACCAACAGAGTGGATGTGCTACAGCCTTTCAGAGGAGACTTGTTGGGAGGGAGGTCTGTGCCAGCATTTGTAATGGGGAGGGAAGTGCACAGGGTGTTTGCATGGGGAAGCAGAAGAGGGGAACAGAGTGAGCAGGAGTGTCCATGCACATTTGCACATGCAAACCTGAAACACTACATCTGGAGACACAGCAACCTCCCTTTTCCCCTCATCTCTCTCAGAAGTGGTGGGCTGGATCCTGACAGCCCCCACCCTGCCTCCTGCCCCTGCAAGTCCCTGTTCTCATATTTTCTCCCTTAATGCAAAGCTCACAGACAGAAGCAGGAGATCTAATTAACTCTAGACACAGGTAAAAAAGGGACTCCCATAGGAAACAGTTGAAGAAACACTGTCTCTAATGGGAAATTTCACTGTATTTCACCCTGGCTTTATGATCTACTCTGATGAGCTCTCTACAGAAAAAAAATACACCCTCTCTATATATTTCTATCTCCATCCCAGATGAATGTTTTTGATCGCTTAGCACAAGTTTTTCTTGGCTATGAAAGATGGCAGGCTGGGGAGACTAAATGAGAGCATGGAAGAGCCAAGACTGCTGGATCCCAGTTGTGTGGAGCCTGGATGGGCTTCGTCAAAAACAAGGACAAAGCCAGAGAGACTCCTGGGAGATTGACATCACACGAGGCCCTGCACTGAGAAGCACAATGACATAGTGGGGATACGATGCTGGCCAAATTCCCTAAGTAAGTGCTTGATGAAGTTCCTGCAGCCTTAAAGATTTATTCCTACCCCCTCCAAAGCCCATAATAACTAAGAGCTGGCTCATTCTTTCATAGATTGTATCCACAAAACATTCCCCCAGCTCTTCATAACTGCACAGACTGTAATTCAAAAGCGGCACTTCTCACTGGGTCGGCAGCTATGAGCCTGGATGGCAAAGGAGACATAAGCCTGAAGTGAAATGGGATGAACACACCGTGGCCCCATGCCCAGCGCTGTCCAGGAGACTCGGTATGACTGTCAGCCCCACCACCCCTCCAGAGGCATCGTGTGGGCACAGCAGGGGTTCACCATACACCAAAGCAAACCTACGGTGTAACACAGTCGCCTCCTTCCTGGCCAAACAACAGGTAACCCTACAAATCCTCCCCGCTGTTTCTCCCAGTAAACCTTCCCTCCAGGCATCTTACGCCCCCAGCACGCCCCTACACATCTGAGTGTGCTGGGGGTAGGGAAGTGATCCACTGTTTAGGCTGGAGAGTGTTCCTCTGCTTGACCCCAAATGCCAGCCAGCAACACCAGATCATCATATCCTGGTGAAACACTGAGGAATATGGAACAAAAACAGGCAAGAGATTTTGCTTGGAGGTAACAAGACCCCACAGAAAACCTTACCCAGCCTTGTTTCTTAGGCAAAGGAAGGAAGCGAAACCTGGAAGAGTGGAAGAAGGTAAATTATCGGAGTTAAGACATTTCAAATGACTGCTCCCTGCTGCCTTCAGCAGTTTTCCTTGATGGAGTCACTAATCACTGTAGTTTACCGAATGACTTTGTTATGGCCATCTCATCTTCAGGGGACCAGGGGCTGCAGCGATCCCTGGTGCAGGCTGATGCACAACCATCAACTGCTGACTGCAGCCTGTCACGACCGGGCACAGGAAAAGCACATTTCCCGGTAAAATGTCTCTGCAGAGACGTTCATCACATCCAGCACACACTGCCAGCTCTGTACCAGGGCAGAGATGAAGAGATCAGGGCAGGAATTCTCTTGTAGATGCTTTTAAATATACTGGCTGCCACATGCTGGTGAAAAAAGCTATAGAAAAATCAAATATTTACCTCTTGTGTTTGTTAATATCTTTCATTAGTTACTCAGCTGTAACAGTCATTAAAATGCTGAAAGGGAACTTCATGTAAATTCATCAATAGCCTGGGAATACTCCTGCATTTGTGAGCAGGCTGCATGCTGCAGCAGAGCTCCGAGACTCTTATTTCCCTACAGGCAAGGCCAAACGTCTGGTTCACTCACAATTTACAAATGATTATTTTTCTAATTAATCATTCATCAAAAAAACACAAATAGCAACAGGGCACGAAAGGCAGCACCAGTGTAAACAGAAGGCAGAGTCAATCCATCACAATCTCCCCCTGCAGCCTCTCATGGAGGGGGAGGACTCCCGTGTGCTGTAACTCAAGGGAAAGGAGATGGGGAAATACCCTTTTTCTCATTTCTACTGCTACCACAAGGAAATGGAGGATCTGTGTGTCTGTTGTGCCAAGCCTCATCTGTGTGAATCGGAGTGGCAACAGATCCGTTAAACATATTGGGAGCCAAACCCAATGCTGGTGCTGAACAGTCACGTAAGGATCACGGGGTGAGGAAAGAAGACAAGCTCATGGCTGTGGGAGGAGAGAAAACTCCTAAAACACAACACACTGAACCTGGAAGCAGCGCACAAAAATAACCTGGAAAGGCCACAGGAGAGGCAGGAGAACAAAGAGAAGGGACTCGCTCAGTAACCTCCCTGGCTCCAACTAATCCACAACCTCCTGCTGTGGCCTGAGGGTCACCTGGATCCCAGGGAGGTTAGTCTGCTCAGCTCATCTCCCAGACCACTGGAACACAACCGCTGGTGCCAGCACGCTGACTTCTCTTTTTCCTTAGCTCAGACTAAGGAATTCTGACACCACAAGCAAACCCTCTGACTGTGACACATATCTGGACCTCACCTCTCCTGGCGCTCAGCCCTCTGCACTGCTCGCTTGCCAAATGGCTCACAGGAGCCTGTAGAGCTTCCCACCTGGGGAGGCGAAACTGCAAACACACAATTTCCACCTTCGCTCCAATGCTCACTATTAACCTCTGTTAAATATTTCCTGTACTCCAAGAACAGATATTTGAAAGGTAGAAAGGTACAACAATTACCCAGGCCCACAGACCTTTCCCTGCATTGGCCTTGCCACATCAGGCTGCTGGCCAACCTCTTGCCAAGCCAACAAGTCTCCAAAAGGCAGTATGAACTGGTAAAAGCAGGTGGCAGCATGATATTTCAGCCTTGCTATAGCCTCCTGTGGGGTTTGATTATATTCCACGGGGCTAGGCTTGAAACATATCATCACATTTCAAAGAGACCGGAGCGTTGTTGGCAGTCTACTTCATTCTTGACCACTGAGCTTGTGAGATATGTCCCTGCTGCTTTGGGAAAGAGAAGTATTCCTCTCCCCAGCAATTAATTAAACAAACTCAAACCTTACAACACAAGGGGCATCCAACATAACCAGGAATTTTGCAGAACTGCCCTTTTCTGAAGCTCTGCCAGTGCTGGAGCTCCAATCTTGCAAAGCTAATCCAGTCCAAAACACGGAAATTCTTCTGGAGAGCAGAATAACACCCCCTCCATCCTCAAATATACCACACCCTAGCATCCCAGTATGGAACAGTAGTCTGAGCCATGAAGAAAGGAAGGGCTCTTGAGGACAGAGTTCATTAACTTTTGGGAATTCTAGGAAAGTCAAAAGGCAGGTGAAAGTCAGTCTCCTAGAGGTCTAGAGGATCTGCCCTAAATGGAGTCATCTGGGATCAGATCACAGTGGAGTCTCAAAAATGGATGGCCAAATCTTGGGACTGTTGTTCTTAACCTAATTTTAATGCGCTGGGGAAATCTGCAGCAGTGTGCTAGAGAAGCCAGACAGGAGAACAGTGGGGAGGATGGATGGTCAACAACCCAGCAGATGGCATCACAGCCAGCACTTGGGAAGACTTGGTTCAAAATCTCACCACATCACAAGGATTTGAGCAGACCACTGGTTCATCCATATTTCAGATCGTCTTATATCATTCTGATGATGTTACGTGTTGAAGACTGTGGGGCAGGGAGGTTTCCAGGGAATTAAGCCCCTCATAAGCCACTCAGAGTGAGGAAGGGATTTCCTTAGGAGTCAGAACAGGAGATACTGACAATAGCCACACCACACAGTGATGTCCCATAATAGCACCAACACAGCAAAGAGGGAGAAGTGACAGTGACTAAAAGGAAGATGGAGCAGTGTCAGAATCACCCCAGGCTGCTCCTGTGGCACTTCTGCCGGGGCTTGGAACCCATGTAGCAGCAGCAGAACCAGCCATGCAGGAAGCCACTTACAAGTTACTGATGGAACAGGAGTTGCTGCAAGAAATACAAATTGAAATACAGTTCACCATTAAGATGCAAATGTGTGATCAGCAGTGATGAGCAGCCAAATCCACCTTCCCATAGCCCAGTCACAGGCTAACTGGAGCTTCAGATTGACAATACTGGAGAAGATTGACTCCAGCACAGTTCATGTGTTGGTGGACATGAAACTCAATCCAACAACCCACATTTCACCATAGCAGACCTGTAACTGCTTGTGAGCACCAGACAGGGGAAGAAATCCCTAGGAACAGAAGCCACTGATAAGAAATGTGCCAGGATTCCAACTTCTCCTTAGTGCTTGGCCTTTTCTCTCCAGCATGTTGGCTAGTGTTTCTGTACCCACTGCAGCAGCTATAACTCAATACATGTCTGAGAGGTGGGAAGGAATCCAGAAAGAGGTGGCATTTAGGCTCAGTTTAAGGCATTCCTGAAAGTTTTATTACTAGGCAGCCTTCTTAGAGAAAAGCCATAACATGAATGACATGTGTCTGAGTTCTTTTCTAAGTGAGAGTAAAAGACTGCTGCTCTGAGGTACTTCTAGCCATTATTTTCTCGTGTTTGTGTGCTCTCCAATGCATGCTATTACAGCAAATCTGTGTGGAAGGGCTGCATTCTAGAAGATGATCCATGCTCCAAGAATGCCTTTTGCCCAAGGGATAATCCTAAATAAACTAGTTGTGTCACCTGTGTGTTGAGTAGGTAGGCAAACCCAGAGTACCCAGCTCACCACAGACTGGGCTACAAGTGTCCAATTCTGATATTTTCTGAAGCAGCCACTTTTTTCATCCAATTTAGCAAGCTCTGCATTTATATCAGAGGTACTCACATTCAAACTTCACACACAGGGACAGTGTTGCAAACCAAGATGAGCTTCATATAAACATCTCCAGTGCTCATTCCAGTTCTATAGAAAATACAGCCAGAACAGTCCCTGAGGAGGACACTATAATAGCTCATCCCTTTTATTTTTAGCCTAACATTTCCTTCAAAGCCCAGCAAGAGACATGGAATTCTGCAGTGTGCAAAGTCTGCAAATCATGATTAACATCTATGTGAATAACAGAGCTTTAATCTGGTTTGAGTCTGTTACCTACTGCTTCAGCAAGTTTAACATCAGATGGGAGCAAGAGCAGCAAGGGTATCCAGCGAGCTTTTATATAACTCAAAGCAGTACTACAAGGCTTAATTAATTGAGATCACCAGATGAAAAACCTCATCATGTATATAAAAGGTAAAAGGTAAAACATCTGCTGGTGCTCTGACAGCACCGACACAGGATGCTACAGGGGAACCTTAGATCAGCTTCAAAGAGTTGGGACTGGGACCCATCTGTGCATCAGAATGATGTTCTCCTGCTCCAAAGTCCCAATCTCAGCTGGATTCTGGTCTGAAATACAGGAACACAAGCAAAGCTCAATGTTTTAATTATAGATATCTACTTCTCAGTCAATTCTTCCAGTAAGTCCAACATGGACTGAGCTGCTCCTCTTAAAAGCACACAAGCATGAAGGCAGCTCAGAGAGCACATCAGACGCACCAACACATTCAGTTTCCTTTGTTTCACAGGTGGCCTTGGTGTCCAAAGTCCTGTCCAAAGAGAAGCAGAGAGGGAAAGGCACTTAACACAAGCCACATTTCCATACTCACTCTACTTCCAGATGTACCCTGGCCCATGGGGTTCCAGAAGGCTAGTCTGAAGCCAACCAAAGTCACCTGACACCTCAGAGGTGCGCTGATTTCTGCTCTCCAGCATAAATCAAGTGAGAGAAATGGCCAGCTACTTAAAGATGCTTGGGACTTAAAGATGCTAAAGGTCATCCTGGTAATTGCTAGGTCTCCTTGAACACAAGTGACCCAGAGAAGGTCCCTGGCTATACCACCATTAACTTTTCAGCAGAGATCATTTATCATCCCAAGCCATTGACCCACAAGTCACAGCCATGCCCAGACCCTGCTGTCCAGTCACAGAACCTCTGAGTTATGCAGTGCCTACCAGAGGAATAGAGACTGCAAAAATCACTTCACCTCACCCCTATCAGGTAAGTCATGCTCTCTGCTGCTTTCTCCAGCCCTTGAATCATTACCTTTTCTCCTTCTCATCACCCACATCCTCACATGCTTAAAGCCAGCCTGCTTGGTCTTTGTTGAACTCTTCCAATTCACTTCTGTAGGCTCTGCACAAAACTCTCATGCTCTAGCAGGCCACAGATGCTCCTTGGGGGTCTCACAACATCCTACCACCACAGCAATGCCCTAACACCATGTGCATTCACTACTCAACGTTGGAGACGCCCTTCCAGTTTTACAGTGAGCCCATGTGCTTGACTGCCACAGCACTATAGCCCAACATGCCATTCCCAACCGATGGGACACAGCACCTCTTAAATCTCAAACCTTTCTAGTAATTCTAGTGACACACATCTACTCTCCTGTTCGCATTGTGAACACAATACGGATAGTTTTCCTCCCCAAGCATGTATTTAGGCACGCGGGATTTTAATGGCAAAAAGATGCTTCGTTCCATTGGGGTGTGGGGGGTGTATTTGATCCCTGTGCTTCAAACAGATCCAGGAATGGAATTTAATACATTGATAAAATTAAGAACAGATGCTGTGGACTGTTTAAACTAGCAGAGAAAATAATAAGAGGAACACTGCAAGGAAGGTGACATAAAGAAAAAATTCACTGAATGCTGAGGGGAAAACAAAAATGCAGGAATCCAAACTGCAGGATTTCAGGGACGTACAGGTCCATGTCACAAATCCCAGAGGAAAAGTGGCAGCTCCCAGCTCAGGCACACAGACATCTCTTCTACATGAGCTAGAGAAGGAAAAGTAATAGATAACAGCAGCTGAAGATAGAGCACATTTGTCTTCTAGCATAACAAAGATGCAATTCACCTTAAAATATAAATCACAGTGCATAGAGAGATCCCTTCCTTTAATGCTTTCAGGGAAACTTAACAGCAAAGCCAATGAACACTGAAAGGTCCAGTTACATTTCCCTACTGCTCCTCTCTCTACACGTCTTTTTGTCTCTAGGTCCCTTAGCCTGGACGGTCAGGTTTCCTGTGAAGCTGATGCAGACACTGCCTGTCAAAAGGCTCCTGGGCTTCTGCAGGCTGCAAACCCTGCACTTGTGGGTTTGCATGTCCACAGCTGAGCAATTCCATTCCAGTTTGCAAAACTGATGGAAACTTCTCCCACTGGCTTTTGGAGCCATGCTCGCTACCACAATGTTTATATCTGGGGCCGAGCCCAAGTCAGCATCCTTTCTGAACCAGTTTGTTTCCAATTTATATGAATGGTCTTCGTTGGAAGGAACCTTAAAGACCATCTAGTTCCAACCCCTCCATGGGCAGGAACACTTTCCACTAGACCAGACTGCTCTCTCTTCCCAACTCTGACTTGTCTGCATCTCTCTTGCCCTCTCAGACTTGTACCTGAGGAACATCACCAAGTTTCCATAAGGAAAGGTTCTACTCAGTGTCAGCAGTGGTTTCAGTCTCTCTCTGCAGCTCCAAGAGGCACTGCCTGATGTTAATGGCACTGTCATCCCAGCTTTGCAGAGCACTGCGCTGAGGTATGGAGCACGTTAAGCAACTTTTGCCTCTGGTCACACAAACAAGCACAGGAACAGGCACTGCAATTCAGAGCCTGCGCTCAGATGCTGCATCTATCTTGCTGAGCACAGAAGAGCCGTGATTGTACTTGCAGATCTCACATTTGCATTGCAAAGCGAGGAGCCGTGTGCGGAGCCGCCTGTGTGTACAAGTGTGTGAAGAGCAGGCAGGCTGAGCTTTGGAAAGCACAGCGCACAGTGTTCTGTCTGCAAGTCAAAAGCCATCTCCGATTGCTGAAACTTATATAAAAACACAAGTTGCTGCGATTCATAAGGAGCTTAATATTTATTACGGTGTTCTGCAAGCACACGGTTGGGTGCAAATACTCCCATGCTGTCTCCAGTGATTATTCAAGGAACGAGGGAGAGAAAGAATAGCCTTTGATAGCAACCAAAAAAAACCAAAAGTGGAGAAAACAATGTATTAAATCCTTGGCTTTCACAGCCAAGAGGCCAACGAAAATGCTATATATTTATAAAGGAAATGAAAACCTGTCAGGAACAAAATGAACTGAATAACAGAGCCTGGGCTGAATGAAGAGAAGCAAGAACTGAAGAACAAATGCTACCAGGGTGGAAAAGACTGTGTCCCTGGAAAAGGGATCTATGACCCACTTGGGTACCAGACAGACAGAAACCCCCAACTGCTCCCTTCTCATCACCTTCAGCCAGGAACCAAACATCAAGTGAAGTCAGCAAATGCTTTGTTCACAGGATGACTAACACCAAACAGTTTTCTGTGCACCCCCAGTGCAGGGACACACAGGAAACAGACACTCCTGTGGCTGCTCAGGGCAGATGTCTGGAAGCTCAGGACACTGCAGTCTCCTGCTACCACAGTCTTTGTGCACCACATGATGACCTTCTGCTCTGCAGAGTTACACACTGAGTGAGCTCTGGTTCCCACAGTGTCCCATTCCACTGCTGAGCCCATCAGGTGAGGGGTCTGTGTCTGTGGCCACAGCAGCCTTGGAGGAGGCAGCTCCTGCTCTTGGAGCTGCTCTTGACATCAGCTTCTTCTCTACAGAGAAGATCACAGACTGGTTCAGGTTGGAAGGGATCTCAGACTTCATCTACTCCAACCCCCTGCCAGGGGCAGCAGCAACTCTCAACCAGATGTGGTTGCTCAAGGTCTTGTCCAACCTGGCCTTCAACACCTCCAGGGAGGGGGCAACCACAGCCTCTCTGGACAATCGATTCCAGACCGTCTCCACCCTTGCACTGAGGAAGTTATTCCTCAGATCTACCCTGAAACTCCTTCTCCTACACTTCAAAACCATCTCCCCTTTCCTATCGCTGGATCCCTTTGCAGCCTTCCTGGAGGTCCCCTTCAGGTTTTTAAGATCCAGAGATAGAAACACCTGGATTGTCACAGCAAATGTGTCCACAGGCTAGAAGATCAGCTGTATGGACTGGCCTAAAGCCTAACTGCAAGTGGAAGAGCCAGCCCACTGTATTTCTGAAGTCTTAAAGTTGGAAGAGTACCTGGAAAAATCAGTGGGGAGCTCAACTATACATGAGAACTGAAACAAAATGCAACTGCCCTAAACCCAAGTACTGCTGCCTTGAGAGAAAAAAAGCTTTATAGCGCTCAAATGACTGGGATTCAAGAGTAGAGCTGATATTAAATAATTTAGCTTTATGTTTCTAATTGCAGGAAGTTTGTATGACTTCAAAAATAAACAACCTAAGTATTTCATAATTCAGATACTTAATTACCATTACCATATTGATTGCAGGAAATAGGATTAACCACGCATTATACTTTGTGAGAGGATAATGTCACCACTCTTGAAGCGACGGCTACCTATGAATTAGCTGCCTGTGATACAGTAAAAACAAAACACAAACCATAGTCATCAGAATGGAGAATACTCACTAAATCCACAGGCTCATCACCCAGCCTGGAATTCAGTAGAAGTTAAATCCAAGAAGGGAGCAGAAACTGTGTAAACGTGTAAAGTCAAATTTATGCTCAGGAGAAGAAGAGCTCGCTGAAAGATCATCTCTCGAAGCTTTCCTTGACCAGGTGGTTTATCGGTGCAGTCATTCAAATAGACCCCAATAATCAAGACTACGAACAAGGCTCCTTCTTCCCCTACCCCTACAGGCATTTTTGGTGAACTAATAGACACTGTCTGCTTGAACACATTTCCCAAAGAAGCCTGAGCATGGCAAGATCTGTACAGCTGGCAAGATCATCTCCTCCTCCTGGTGAATGTGCTCTGCTGGACACTGATCAGGGCAGACTTTCAGTTATCTCCATCATTTAGTATCAAACCCACCCATAGCTCTGCCCTTGCACTACTCTCATACAGCAGAATGTAGTACATGCTCCTGGCAGGTGTCATCAGACACAGTTAGAAATTTCCTAATGAATGAAACTTCCCAGAGCAGCTGGTCTCACCCCTCTGCACAAGGATGCTCATCTACAGCCAGGTAGTCTACACTAGGCCAAACCCCCACAGGGTACCATAAGTAGAGCTTTAAGTATGCTTTGAGTCTGCTGCAGCTCTCTCAACACACGCAGGTAGGATCAGAGGGTAAGTTGTGCATTAGTAAGTGGTCTCAAACCAAAGAAAGGATGCTTTTATAAACAAAAAAATAAAAATAAAGAAGAAGAGCAGCAGCTTGCTGAGCTGCACTGGTTTTGTATCTTCTGCTTCTTTTGCAGCTACTTCTGCTAAACCAACAGAAGGGAAAGAGTGTCACAGGACAAGAGCACAGGCCTTTTCAGAGCACATGAAAGGCAGGCTGAAAATCTCCGCAGAGGTGCTTGGATGGCTCTTACTGTATAAAATATAAGTCTCATATCCTTCTGTTATTTGCTTTTCATCATCTTGAGGATTCAATAAACCTTGACTGCATTGGACCTGTTGGGAAGAAGGTGCTGGCAGTTGTTGAAGGAGGGACCACGGCTGTGTTTCATGGGTCAGTAATGGCCACTCCAACCACTTGCCAAAGCACCTCCAGAAATCACAGTGCAGCTTCCCTTAGCACTGCTTCAGCCTTTTCCCATCACCAGGCATAACATCAGAGGAGCGTGACAATACAAATCTCCATTACCCAGAGCAAAGGAATAAAACTGCTCCCATTTACCAAGCTGCAACTTTGAAGATGCCCCAGCACCCTGTAGATAAGCAAGTCGCCTCAGGGGAGCACTACAACTTGGCTAACACTTGGCAGGAGACATTTCTCAATACTCTGAGCCCTGAGAGCAGAGCAAATCCCTTCAAGCCTAACTAGCATCCAAATTAGTAACTAAAGGCATCCCAATGGACATGCCCAGAGAAATCAGCTCTGGCTCTCTCTTCCTCCTCTCTGAACAGTCAGGCAACACTTGGTTGCACTCACAGCTAACACAGTGCATGAGCCCCACACCCGTGTTGCTCCTCGAGGGGACAGACCCTGACAGTACCTTCAGACCACCTGCATCATGGTTAATGCAGCACTTCCCATCGATTTGTTTGCCCAGGATCTCCCATGCTGACTTTGCATCTGACAGCACATACAGATGTACGACCCTGCCTACCAGAATTCCACACTTAATACACCTACACATTTTGGCTCCGGCTTTTTGCTAGACAAGATGGGACTACAGGCAAATGATCTGCACCTTAAAATGGAGAGGAGCCCTGCTGGGTACCACTGGTACAGTACCCCCAGCCTGAGGCTGCTGCTGAGCATCTCCCAGAGCCTAAACAAGAAGGACACTCCAGACAGCAGCACTACATGAGGGTTTAAGAGCTGTGACACCTCACAGGAATCTGTTTTGCATCCTCATCTCCCCCAGAGAGGACACAAGAGCAAAACTGGGCTCCTATAGGGTTGGCAAATGTCCTGAAACCCTCCTCGTGGACAATGAAAGGTCAATTATTGCAACACTGGCAACACAAACGCCTTTGAGCTCCACTCTCAGACCAACTTCTATGACTGATCCAAGTCACAAAGGCAGTAACCTCAGAGAGCCAGAACCATGCCTGACTTCAAGTGATGCCCAGTGTGTGCAATGTGAGGAAACAACAAACATCTCCAGGCACTGAAGTGGAAAACTATGACTGTTATTATATTTCTATAATTCTCTGTTACATGATTCAGCAGCACCAACTCTTTCACCAGATACGACAGCAAGGAAGGCTGCTGTATTTACACAGGGTGGCACGAACCACATATGTTTGTGTGCACGCTATGTGTGCGGGTATACACCCTCCTTATGTTCCTCTGGGAAGCCTACAGGAACTGAAATCCACCTCTCACTTAGATAACCCTCACAGACTTTCTTGGAAATCCCTGTTTGTTTCATTTCCTTGATGTCACAATCTTACCCAATTAACCTACAACTGAAACACAAACCAGCCACTCTGTCCCAGCTGCACCTGGTCTAGGCAACCAGGAGCATTTATGAGTTTACTGCCAACATCAATAGGTTTTCCCTGCTCTCTCTGACCATGCCCAGCTGCTGCTCAATTTACCCCAGATCTTGGAAACTCTAAGCCGTATGAAGTTATAGCAGCGATGCTAGGAGCACTGAAGGCTAAAAGTGCTAGCCCTCCGCTCTGCCCCCCTACAGAAGTTCTTTTGTTCAGTAGTGATGGTGGACACCTCAAACACGCCAATCTAGAGAGTACAAAGAGCCTCGACAAGATACTTCACAGGACATCCAGAGCTCAGATAACACTGTTGAAATGCAATCAACTGCATCTGAATAAAAGTCCTAACCCAGTAGCAGGAGATTTCATAGCTGTGCTGAAAAATTTTCCAGAAAAATGAGCTGAGCAGTGGGATCACAGTACCTGCCCAGCCACGCACACTCAGCTTCTTCCACAAGGACTCTTTCTTCAAGTTGCACCAGGGGAAGTTTAGGTTGGCCATGAGGAAAAACTTCTCCACGGAAAGAGCCATCAGGCCTTGGCACAGGCTGCCCAGGGAAGAGGCTGAATTGCCATCCCTGGTCTTGTTTCACAGTCATGGAGATCTGGAGCTCAGGGACAGGGTTTAGCAGTGGGGTGGGACAGCTGGGTTTGGAGTTGGACTGGATGATCTTAAAGGTCTTTTCCAACCAAAGCAATTCTCCATCTCCAGTTTGCAGTAAGCAGGCTACTCAGAGAAGCAAAGCACACTCTCCATGGTTAATGTAAAATATTAATGTCTCATTTGTTCAACAATTTTGTGGAAATTAAAACTTTTAGGTTAATCATATACTGAACAATTTTAATTAAAGCAGTTATAAAACAATTAATCCATGAGAGCAGGCTTGGATCCTTGCCAGCCTTATTGGTTTAATACATGTAGGCAAAGCTTATTTCTCCCCCTGTTTGACTTAATGAATGCTAATAAGTGACACAAAATATGCATGCAGCGCTCCTAATATAGTTAGTCCATCTGGTTTCACTTGCAGTTTGTATTTGTCATTTTGCTTTAAGAGAGAAATTGAAAATGAATCCTCTGTCCTAGAAATGAGGAGAACTTTGAGGTTGGTCTGTTTTCTCTAGTAGCCAGTGATAGGACAAGGGGAAATGGTCTTAAGTTGCACCAGGGGAGGTTCAGGTTGGATGTCAGGAGGAATTTCTTTGCTGAAAGAGTTATCAGGCTCTGTAACAGCCTGCCTAGGGAGGAGGTTGAGTCACTGTCCCTAAAGGTGTTGAAGGGAAGAGTAGATGTGTTGGGGGAACCGGGTTTAGAGGTGGTGATAGGGCTAGGAAAAGGCTGGACTTGATCTTTAAGGTCTCCTCCAGCCAAAACTGTTCAATGATTCCATGATTCTAACTTTGGATCCTGCTTCATTTAAAGGAAGTTTCACAAACCTTTGGCTGGGGAGTGCAGTGCCGAGACAAGTGTCTTCTTTGGTTGTTCCAAGGTTGGGAATGAGCTCAGGACAGAGAGACTGCACTGAGCAGCACCACAGCACTGAACAAAGGAACAGCTGCTTAGCCTTTTTTATTTATCAGTATTTTGAAGGGTTATTATTTTTTCCTTGAATAGATGAGAATATAAAGGTAGAGGATAAAATATGATTTTAAGCGCCTGAGACAAATCCTCGGCTACTTCAATTTGTTCTGCATTACAACTTGTTTGATCCATTTGGGGATGTATTCAGTCGCCAAAGCAAGCAGAGCTCAAGTTCTCTGTTGAGTATTTAACAGATGCCAATATTTTTTACCTTTTCAGCCTTTATGTTTGAATTTCACAGCCACGTTACTTCAAGGCCAGGTTAGATGGGACATTGAACAACCTGGTATAGTGGGAGAGAGGTGTCCCTGCCCACATCAGGAGGGTTGGAACTAGATGATCAAGATCCCTTCTAGTCTAAGCCATTCTATTATTCTATTTTTCCATTAAATACTGCTCTTGAGCATCACTACCCAGTGCATCCACTCCACTTTGCCATTTAGAAGCCACCCATGGTGGCCCTGCACAGCTGACCTCACGTACCTGAAGCTTAGCCTGCCCTGAGCACAGCCAGCTTTCTCCACATATGAAAAATGGGCTCTTATCTGGGTAAAATCCAGATAACACAACTCTTGTTACAATGAGATCATACATGGCATGATCTATCGCTATGGAGAGTGATCTCTGTGGAGACTCCAGCTCCCAGCACACCACCTCTCTCAGCTGCCCCTTTGCAGTCTATGAGGACACTTCCATGAATACTCCTGCGGCATAGGTCAGCTCTAGACACGTGCCCTTCCAAAACCACCACGATGCAGCAGAGCTGCACTGGGGTTAAACTGCACACAGTTTCTCTCTTCCCCACCAAAGGTCACCACTGCCCATTTCTGCTGCTTAGATGTACCAAATGACAACAGGGAGCTTACAGGAACTTGAAAGTGAGCTCTATTCCCAGAGGACCCACGTCCCAAATTCAGTCACCTCAGAGTGAGCAGGAGGAAGGGAACCACATGTGTACACATCCTGAAAAGTGCAAGCAAGACAGTGAGAGCAGAAGGGCACCTCTGACCACCCAGTGATCACCATGACCCTCATGAGGTGACAGTGAGAAACTACCTTCTCTCAGCACCTCAGAACCACCAGAACAACAATGCAGCACCAGCCATTGGCGCTATCTGCTTAACCCAATAATCAGTTTATGAGCCATCCTTGGGCTCTGATCTACAATTTTTGAGACACATTCTTCCTGCCCCAGTAAGATGTCTCCTGCTGCTTTCTGCACAGAAAGTGCTCTGTCCACCACCAGAAGGTCTGGGTGCACACCTGCACAAGATGACAGCCTGTGCCCCGCACTCATCCCATGCCCAACCTTCCCTGCCCTGCAGTGTTGAGTCATGGATGACCCGAAGGCAATGAGAACTGATCACCTCCATGGTCCTTGATGCACCCTCACCCCATGTGGGAGGGGATTTCCAGATGCTCATGAAAAACACCAGCTCCACAAGGGAGTGCAAAGGGAAGCAAGACCACAGAGAAAAGACAAGGAGGGTCTGAAACAAACAGGAACACCTCAGACTGATGACCTGCTTTAGAATGGTCTTGCTTACTGTTTCTGACCAAAGTATGGAAACTCACACTTGAAATGCCCTCAAACAGATACCTGCAGTACCTGGGGCAGGACAGAATGAAGCTACTCAGAGTCCATCAATTTGTCAGCCTGGTTAAGCCCCCACTACCACTTAGGAAAGCACAAGGAGCAGCTGAACCCCCCACACACACCTTTGCCTCTACTCCCCTGCAGATCCCCACTCTTGGGAAACCTCCTTGCTGTTAGCAAGCTCAGCTCTCAGTCACAGCTTATCCTGTAACAGCCTTTTCAACGATGATATTGCATTTTTCTGCCAGAAGGATCCCAAAATAGCTTAGAAATCACATGCCTGCTGCAGGAGCCCATGCTCACATCATAGGAGGCAGCGGAGCTGGGACTCCTACTTGGGGCAGAGCCCAAACAGGTACCAAGGAAAACCCAGGAGCTGCAGTTATCACACACCTGCAGTCCTTCCTGTGTGTGTCCCCCACATAGTACAGTGGGGGAGATGCTGTGTTGCAGCTGCAAACACCAGACCCATCCACTGGTTCTGTATGAAATCTGAGCAAAAAGTGAGATCCAGCACCTAAACTGGCCAACAAGCTCTTTCAAGGTGCTAAATACCTTTTCTGTGTGTCACTTAGGAAAATACAGCTGTGGCTCTTCTTGCTGACACAACCAGGCAGAGCAGCAATTTTCAGTTATTTATTTATTTTTTAAGAGTTTAAACATCCTACAAACACTGTTTAGGGAAGTCAGCAGGAGGCCAAATAGAATCCTTGTGTCTCAGCGGATAACAATCCTTCTGTGAAATCATTCCAGCAGGAATCAAGCCACTCTTACATCTCCCTCCCCACCTTCTCTTTTTCTTTTTTTTAAATTTTTTTATTTTATTTTAAAGGCATTTTAGCAAAGCTCCCTTTGAAGTTTAAACCTTCTGCAACAACACCGCTTGCCAACAAGATAAAATATTTAGCACTGCTAGATACTAAATTCATATCTCCAACAATACCTTCCACGCCTGACATGGCACAGAAGTTAATTCAGCCAACAAAGCAACACCGGCACTGCGTGGATCGAGAAGCAGCAATTTATCTTATTTGTGTGTGGAAATTACACACGCTATTGTGCCAGTTAAACCTAAACCCTCCTGGCATTAAACAGAGACTAGAATGATCTTGAAAAGCAGATAGAAAGATCAGAACTATAGAGATTGCTGTGACAAATGCAGGAGAGCATCGCTAGCTTGTGAAAATAAATGCAAAAATCACCATGCTCCCCAGCAAATCCTCCCAGCTCCAGCCTAAATGCGACCTGCATCTTGTTGGGTTGGTCAGGGGTTGTCCTGCTTCTTGTTGGGTTGGCTGAGGTGTTTTCTGGCAACAGCATTTCACTTCAGCAACAACAGTAACAGTCTCCATTTGCTGCTGCTTCAGAATGTGGCACTTAGAGACCCTGCAACATATGTGTCCCACCATAGAGGCTCCATAAGTGTCAGGAGATGCTTGTTCAGTGGGACCAGCTTCCCACCCACACCAGCAAAAAGTGGGTGTTCCCACGAGGGGAACAGGACTCCACTGCTGCACTGGCAAGGCATGTGAACGTATCCACCGGAACACACTAGAGGATGGGGTTCTTCAGCAGAGTCATGTGGCCACATTTACACCACCTCAGCTATTTTCCAGTTTACCATGTTCAATGTGTACTGTGTAAGGCCTGTCCTGTCTCCCTCTGTTGGAGGGTCCCCAAACAGATGCAAGCACTCAGCTACATGGATTATGGCTTCAACGGGAAAACAAAGCAACAGCAGGTGAGTGTCTGCCAGAACAACATGCTGCAGTGATGTAAAACCTTATCTGGTACCTCCTGTGCCTTGGCCCAGGGACATGTAGCATGGGCAGCCAGCTCTATCCACAGAGAGGAAAGGAGAAGCCTCACTTCTGCTAACAGATGTGCTATCAGAGAAGGCTGTAATAGTACAGGGATTGAGGAAGAGAAGGCACATATCTTGCTGTCTGACCTTTTGGGATCGTTGTTGACAACAACAATGGAAATGTTACAGTGACCACAATGTTATGTTGGCAAGGTTGTTTCTTTCTTAGTTTTGTGTTCATTATACATTTTGCTTCCTCAGTGTCCTCTTCAAAACAAACTTAAAGAACCAATAACTACCTTCCCCCAACCAATATCGCGCCATCTGTTCTCATTTCTGCTCTTCACCGTGCAAAGAGGCATCACCTTCGTGCCTCATACCCCATATCCTCCCCCCCAGCCTAACTCAATGCATTTTCCTCTCTCACATAAAATTTACTGAAATAGACCCAAAACGCCTGTCTTTTTTCATCTCTTTGCTGGTACCTAGAGCTCACACACTTCTCTCCAAGCAATTCAATTCCCCTCNACCTCTACTCTTAATCCAATTTCATTCAAATATTGTCTTCAACCCTTCTGTTCATCTCTCTAAACTTCACAATCTACAGCTGTGACACATCCTCCTCTGGATTTGGTGTCCACTTGCTACAATCAACATCTTTCCAGAGCAACCCAACACAAGGAAAGGTGGAGGCTCTACTGGGAGCGCCCATGGAGTGGAGGACAGCATGGCTGGGGGCTTTTCACACCACAGGGCAAACAAGATCCAGACACTGCCAGTGAGTGTTACCCACAACATGAACAACTGTTTTTTATCGGTTTGTTATTTTTAACACACACCCACATGTCAGGGGTTTTGTAAAGGTCCAGGGAGGATTTTCACATCAGTGATTTTATTTTGCTCTCTGAAATTAAGGGCATAATTCACCACGTGCAGACTCCAGCCAGGAACAAGCCTTTCTAGAAATTCTACCTCTGCTTTCCCATTTGGAGCTGCTCCACAGCAAGAGCCTTGATCTTTATCTCACTCACACCTGATGTCATCCCAAAAGCAGAAGCAGAAAAACTACTCATTTACTGCAGTCTAAGTCTAGATTTGCACTGACAACATTTACATCAATGGCGCAGAAGCAACCCCTCCTAACTTGAGCCCAACACCAGGTCTGCAGCACCTCCCTTAAGCTGGTCTGGGCAAGTAGTGAACCAGAGCCTCCATGTTATTGTTTCCTCCCCATCTTGTGCAACTGCAGCCACAGCATGTTTTAAGAAACAAGGACTCAGGAATCTGAGTGCTGACAGGGCAACTCTGTGTAAGGTAAAAGGCAGGCTTCTGCCATCCCAGGATGCAGATGAAGGTGGAGAGAAACCTGTCCACCTCATGAGGATCAGCACAGAGCACCCCAAAGCCCAGGGGGCACTGCTGCCCACGCCAAGAGCCACCAACAACCCCACTGAGCTAGTGCATCCTGTATGGCAGCTGGACAATGTGACCAAGATATGCAACTCAGCAAGAATGATCTACGAGAAGGAATCAAATCATGGTAATAAAAAAGCCCTCCACCGGTGGGTGATCATAATTTTTAAGATGGATTAGCAAAACATCTGCTCCTTTATTGAAAATAATGAATGGCCCCATGCTTTTAGTTCAAAAAGGGACACAAGGGGGAAAACTCTATGTTGTTGCAGCAGGTTTTTAAATAAACAGAAAACCTGTGGCGATGTTATGTATCACGGCCAGGAATGGAACAGTCCCGTGACTCTTATGAACATGACTGATGGCAGCTCCTGCAGAGCACACAGGGAGCACAGGCAACACAGGTAAAAGAGTCAGATGGAGACAGGAAATGGAGAAGAAAAGATACGTTTGCTCAGTGTGGCATCAGGATTTTGAAGAATTTGAAAACAAAGGGAGGGAGATGCTGTCTGTGAACTAACACTGGGCTCTGTCTCATGTCTCTGGGCACTAGGCAAGTATGTGTGCACAAGCATCCACATCAACACATGAGCTGAAGCAGAGACTGCTTGAAAGCAAATGCAAAACTCTCCTTCTGGGCTCCAGGATCTACCAGTCAGGCTTCCAATCTGTCAATATGAAGCCCTCAGAGCAGATTCCACATTCTGGGTTTTTTACCTATTACCCCACTTCTCTAAGCACCTAAATCTTTAATGCATCTCTCCTCACCACCTACAAGTGAAGCAGGAAAGGGCTATTCATTTAACAGAGCAGTGCAGAGAAAACAAAGGATCCGATTTCTGAGTCTAAATTCCTCTCCCAACACCACACACTTTCTTGATTACACTTTGGCTGGAGATCTTCAGAAATGCTTTGCCATGAGGAACCTCAGAGCAAGAGCTGAGCACGGACTGAGCTGTTCTGCACGACTGTATGGGACCAAGACCCCTGCCAGAAGAGAATCTGAACCCAAGACCCCCAAGCACTCCTGCTTGTTACACATCCCCATTCACCCAAACCCATTGCATCAACCCTGACACTGGGTGACAAATGATGAAAAAAGGTGGTGAGAAAATATAAAAACAATAGGGGGAAAAGGTTGGCATGGTGAGAATCAGCAAATGCGATGCCAGGAGCTTAACACCTACACACACGCTACAAATGCATTTCAGACACCAATTCTGTAAACTTCAATTGAATTCTACCCTTTACTTGGGACTTCATCAGGGAGTAGCCAGCCTCTCACAAAGCATTTTGCCAGGACCTTGGTGACAATAGGATTAGGAACATCTTAAAGGCAACAGAGCATCACCATGAACACATTTGTTGCAGTACAACTGTGTCAGAGCAAAGTGGGGTCGTTCAAGACAACGAGATCTCTAGGAGACACTGGAAGATGTTTAAGCAGCAGCAAACGCTCCTCTCTGGATTAGCTTTCTTCCCCAGTGCTCCCAGTGAATCAGGGTAGCAGATTAGTTCTGGGTGTTCATTTAGACCATAATCCTCTCGCTCCAGTGCCACTGCCTGCAGTGAAACACAAGATCCCATACGATTCCTAAGTGATGACTGATACAAACCAGGAGCTTATTCAAATTTCAGCTACCCCAGTGCAGAACCGTGGAGCATTTGGCTTTCACACCAAACAAAATCTACTTTAAGGCCTTACAGATTCTTTCTTAACTGAAACAAAAAAATACCTAAAATCAAATCACACTCTCCTGCTTTTCCTGCCTGTCACAATGCTGTTTGGACATCCAAGGCTTACAGAGCACTGCACACAAAATATCACCAGTCCTGACAGCTCGTTCCTACAGAGGGGGAAGAGTTAGATGAAAATCAAACATCAGCATTCAAGCTTTTAAGAAACCAATCCAGCAGATCTCATGCAAACTTCCCTGGCAAGCACTGGTAAGAGGAGCTGAATAAAACAATACACTATTGGCAGAGCTGCTCCTACACACACCGTGTTCAAACTTCGGGATGGGACCAGCAGAGGATCTGTATGAAATCAGCACTGACTGGGCCTGAAAGGCACCTTAACAAAGGAAGTGCATTACAAAAATGCAGACCTAAGACATTATGCAAACATGCATTACAGCTTGTGAAAGCCCTCTGCCAGCAAGCAAAGGACTGTGCAGAGCATTGAGCTGTCGGTATTCTGGGTGCTTTTTGGGTGATGCCTGACCATGGTTTACAAGGGTGAGCTCAGAGGTCTCTGTTGTTTATTTCTCCGCAGTCTTTTACTTGTCACTGATAATAGTTTTTCAAGCCATCTATCCCGGGAGGACTCAAACGGAGGTTTGCCAGGGGTGAAAGGGCAAAGTAATAATGGCTAGCCAGGGTCAGGAATATTTATCTGCAACAAAGAAGGTTCTGGATAATCAAAGAGTTGAAAATGAGTTTCACAACAAGGCTCACATTGGGCCATATTCCTTATGCAGCACAAGCAATAAGCAGAGCTGGTTTCTGAAGGCAGGGACATGCCACCATTTGTCCATCTCACTTGCTGCACATCGAGTTTAACAATTCTGGATCACCAGCGCAGCCCTGACACCTTCTACAAAGCTCTGCCCATACCCAGCTCTGCAGAACTTGCTGCACATGTGAGGGCTGCAGCCAAAAGCTCCAGGGAGTCAGAGACTATCTGTTCTCAGGCATCATTCATCCTAGTGCTGTAGCCACAGGAGCTCCCACAGCACCAGTGAGCAGTACAGGGTGAAGGTCTGACATGCAGCTCTAACTAAATACGAAAACCAAGGTTGCTTCAGAGTTGGCCATGAGCGAAAACCTTCCAGACAGATAAAAATCACTCACAAAAACACACAACCGAGTGCAAGCACCTTCTGCAGACCTGCAGGAACAACAGTAATTTGTATTTTTTGTCTCCTTTCCACTCTGCCAGCTGCTTTTCGCTTCATGTTTACTGGTAATGCAGCAGAGCATCAGCCCCTTGGATTTCAGTGAAGTATCTACTCCCTCTGAAATAGAAAAACATTTCTCTTGTTAAAAATTCCCATCAGACTGGAGCAGATCTGCTCCTCAGATAATAAAATGGTACTGAGGTCCCCAAGAGAACCTCTGCAAAGCTAATGAAACAAAAACAAATCCAGTTACATTAGGTTAAAGAACTTCTCTTTTTTAAGTGTATGTGGTGAGAAAATGGAAGAAACCTCTGAAATTAATTCCACCATTATAAATTTGATTCAGTAAGTGCAGCACACGCCATCGCGAGAGCAGTAACAATATAGGAGACAGGAGTATTTTAACAGAGAAAATAAATTATTACAAGAGAGTAGTGAGAGAACCTGCTCCAGTAGTAATTAAAACACAATTCTGCTTTTCTGTTTGATTTTGCCTTCAATCACAAGGAACTGAAATTACCAGAGGCTCCAAGCTCAATGAAAAGAAACAGTTAGAAACTCAAACCCCTTCAGAGGTGCCAATTTCTTTGCTCCCAACTACAAGGACAGCCCTGGGTGAGCAGCTCAGGTTCATGTTGCTGCTCTTCACACACCCAAGTGCAAATCATTCCCATCTCAGTGGGGCAGTTGCAGTTGAGCAAGTACGACTTTACGCTTAAAACCAACAAGTATACCCATGTACTGCTCCCAGAGGAGGTTCCATACCCATCTAAAGTGAACAGCAATCAAGAAAGCAAAGTGCTTCAGCAAGCCAGCAAACGAAGTCAGGATAACACACACTAAATGCAGGAGCATCTCCTTGTGTTCCTTATTGCTCATTCCTCAGGAGCCAGAAAAAGGCTAGTCACAGGATGTTCTGGACTGACTGAGCCTTAGGCAAAGCCTCCTGCCTTTGTGCAAGCAACACTGGAGAACGCCAAAGTATCACATATCAGCAAGCAAGGACAGCAGCTCTGCTTTCAGCCTTACACCAACAAAGCAGTGCTCCCACAGGACCTACTTGTTAGCTCTTCAGAGACCATGCACAGTCCCCAGATAACTCATCCTGACATTTCTTGCCCTTTCACAAGAACAGGGCTTTATTTATTCCATCTCATCCTTGGATATACTGACCCAAACCACGTTTTAGCCTGTCCCATGTCTCCTTGCTGCAGAGCCATTGCCATGTTTTCCTTTGGCATGGTATCATGGAATCAGTAAGGCTGGAAGAGACCTGCAATGTCATCCAGTCCAACCACTCACCCAGCCCCACCCTGCCCAGTAAACTTTGTTCCACTAAGGCCACATTTACTCATTTCTTGAACCCCTCCAGGGACAGCAACTCTCCCCCTCCCTGGGCAGCCTGTTCCAACACCTGAGCACTCTGTCAGGGAAGACACTTTTCCTAATGTCCAACCTAACCCTCTCCTGGCACAACTCAAGGTCTTTTCCTCTTGTCCTATCGCTGGTGACTTGGGAGAACAGACTAACCCCCACCTTTCTACATCTCCTTCCAAGTAGCTGTAAACAGCAATAAGGTCTCCCCTCAGACTTCTCTTCCTCAGGCTAAACAATCCCAATTTCCTCAGCCACTCCTCATAAGCACTCTTCAGATGCTCCTCTCAAGACCAGCTCTCCAAGTTCTTCACCAGCTTCATTATGAAGCTTCAATCACAATTCCCAAATCCCAACCAAGAACCTGCTGTGGCCATGTAGCTTCCCCCAAGATCACTGGGGGATATGAAAGAACAGTCATTTGCCCACCCACACACGAGCACCAGGGAATTGCCACCAGTCCCAGAGGAGCATTGCCGCTGTAGAGGCAACGCTCCAGCTCCCTGGGGCCCTGCTCCAGTGCGGGGAACCTGCTTCTCCACCTCACACCAGATGGAGAAAGGGAAAGCAAATGTAGCAGCAAATTAATCAAAAGCAGATAACACCAGCCATAGATGTATTCAATAAGCAAAAACCAAAAGAGACATGACAAAGCAAGGAACAGCAAATTAGTACTCAAGCTAGGCTCTTTTTTATAAAAAACATCTGTCAAAACACTTAAGTGTTTGCTTTGCTGTACAGGCACAAGGATAGGATTTTGCAGAGAGTCATAAAGCAGGACAGTATTATAAAAACTAGGGATTTGCTTCATTGTCTCTACTGGTTTACAGTTACTAATTATGAGACTGCTAAGTGCCAAATGGTCAACAAGCAAATCTAATTGTTATTTAACTGCAGCCAGCCAGGTTGTAGATGTGCTCACAACACACATCCATACGTTTAATACAGCGCTGCAGCATGTGGAATTCGTTTCATGAAAAGAAAGACAGTACCATGTCTCCCAGGCATGTGTTTGGACACACTGCCATGAGGCACATCAACAAACAGAAAAAGAGTCTCCTTTATCCTGGCTTGGTGCCAGGAATAGAGAACCACAGAATCCTATAACTATAGAATCACAGAATGTCAGGGGTTGGAAGGGATCTCTCACACTAGCACAGTAATGATGAGGCTGGAAAAGACCCTAAAGATCATCTGGTCCAACCTAAAACCAATCAAGTAAACCTAACATAATAGATCATGCCACTCAGCACTTCATCCAGACTAACCTTGAACACCTCCAGAGACAGCGACTCAACCACCTCCATGGGCAGCCCGTTCCAAAATGGGATCACTCTTTCAGTGAAAAACCTTTTCCTAATGTCAAGTCTAACCCTTCCCCGATGGAGCTTAAGACTGTGCCCCCTTGTCCAGTGTCCAGGGAGAAAAGACCAACCACAGCCTGACTATAACAGCGATGAGGTCACCCCTGACCTCCTCTTTTCTAGGTTACCAGACCCAGCTCCATCAGCCTCTCCTCGTAGGGCTTACCTTCCAGCCCTTTTACCATTCTAGTTG